>JAAAKQ030050822.1:0-16274 GCA_010016005.3 Zanna intricata | reverse complement strand
CTTTCACACACGCTACAGTTCATTCATCTCATCCTCTGAAGATATACTTAACGGTGGTTCCGGAGGTTAAAAAAAAAGAAAAAAAGATAAAAAGAAAAAGAAGTTAAAATTTTTTATTCATTTGTTTAATTTGATTATGAGCAAAGGTAAATTTCCCTCGATATTTAAAAAATCTGTTGTACCTATATTTAAGAGTGACTACAGACAAAATATTAATAATTAATGACCTATATATTAACAGTGGTCTCAAAAATTCTGAAAAAATTATAAAAATAAGGTTGACAGATTTCCTTGAAAGAAAAAAAAACAAAATTTTTCATTAAAAATCAATGTGGGTTTCGCAATGTAAAAAAATACTGAAGAAGCCCTATACAATTTTATGTTCAGTATAATAAAAGGTTAGAAAATAGCGGGTTTATTCTTGGATTTGAAAAAAGCGTTCGACTTCATCGATCACAATATTAATTTGCTTGACAAACTATGAAAAGTAAGCTCTCAAGGTAATGTTAAGTATGGTATCCCACAGGGTTCTATGCTTTGAAACATTTTATATATTATATACATAAGTTATTTACGTAATGGAAAATTTAACGGTAGACTGACAACATTTGCTAATGAACACGACAGCAGATTAAGAAGCTGAAAGTGTATACGAAGTAAGGAAAAATATTGCAGACTAGGATTAGAACCGGGTGATTTACACTGCAGGGGTTCTTATTTCTAGGTTACTCCGCCTAGACGGACTAGCTCATACAGCTTTAGAATCACGTTTAACCTTAAAACTAAACTTAAACTAAGGCGCGGCGAGTCCTCAATCGCGGCCTATAAGCCCTTGTTAAATAAATTTTCAATATTCTCGCAAAAACGGTGGAACTCAACGCGGATTAAAAAATCCGGTTGCCCTTCGTCATTTTTAATTCTTAAATCTAGAAAATGAATTTTGATTGAAATAAATTAAAAGGAATTTAGGTACGCGATCAGCCATCGATATGGCGGGGTACGATCTCCAGGGAGGACCAACGAGATGAGGGACATTGTTTTAATAATTGCCGAAGAATAAATACTTAGGGTTCTGCAGATGTTGTGCAGTGAAATCAGGTACCGCTTCCCTGCTGCCAACCACGGTCGGAACCACATCGCATTGCTCGCCACGGTAATTGAAAACCCCAGACACCTCGGGGAAGATAGGCCGGTACTTTACGGCTTTCTCCTCCGCAGCTGCATGTAGCGAAGTCTCCTTCTCAAATTGTACGGTCACGTTGACCATATCGACCACGAAGAGACTGGAATCGATTTTTACGACGATATCCGTCTCATGCGATCTCCGCCAGTTCCGGGTCCAATAAGTAAGGTAAGTATGTATCTGACAGTAATTTTGGATGTAAATCTCTCTTGGGAGGAGCATACGAGAAAAACAATAAATATAATGTCTCGTATAAATAAAATACAAAATAAATGGGCTTAAGTATATGTAAATTTTATTTCTTAAAGAACTTTTGTACAACAAAGTTACCGAAGAGGTTGTATTATTCCTTGATAGAATCGAGATTAATGTATGGTTTAACTTGTTGGGGAGATATCTTTAATTTTAATATAAAGACATTATTGGTAGCAAAAAAAAACACGAAATTAGAATGATTTCTAATAAAAATAGATTTAGCGAGTCTTTTCCACTTTTAAAAAAACTTAACATATTGCCCTTAATATATTTATATAAGATATTTTTTAGAGTCCTAAAACTTTTTTTATAAAAATTAATATTTTTAAATTTTTTGAAGATATTTTTATACATTTTTACTTCTTGTACGAAATACAAGGAAGTATTGCAATTGCGAAAATTTTCGGTTTTCAGATTTCAACGGAAATGTCCTTTTTCACTATCCCTGAATCCATTATGACTATTTTCGGCGTGACGTCTGTACGTATCTCACATAACTCAAAAATGATTACTCGTAGGATGTTGAAATTTTGAATTTAGGACTGTTGTAACATCTAGTTGTGTATCTCACCTTTTGGTTGCAATTGACAGAACTAAAAATGCCCAAAAAAGCCCAAAATAAAAAAAATTTGGATTTTGGAATTTTTTTTAACTGCAGGAATAAGCCCTTATTAATAGCTTTTCAACGATATAACTAGTACTTAATTTCATTGGTTTTGTTCCAGAGTTATAGCCAAATAAAATTTTAATTAAGGATAAAATTTGGATCTTATAAGGGGAAGGCACATTGGTTTCAATCAGACCTCTGATTGCAAAAATATTTTTACAATAAATAATAATAATTCAATAACAATAAAAAAAAAAAAAAAAAAAAGAGAAGTTATTAGTGAAATAAAATTTTATGTACTTTTTAAAATGTGTGTATGAAATTTAATAGGCAGACAAGAAGTCATGTGGTATCCCCATCAGATTTAGTGAAACATCTGATTATTTAATATTAATTGAAAATTATAATTTAGAGTTGTATTATTTTTATTCAGGCATATGTTTCGGTCTATTTGGTAGTAAATATTGCTATAAAATTTAGTAACATTCTCTTATTTCATTTTTTTTTTATGGTTAAATCATAATAATTTAAGAAATATACCATTAGATTGATATGATTTACATTTATGTAAAAAGTAATAAATGGATTTTTACTTTGATCTAATATTTCAGGTAAGATTGTTGAATTAATAATTCTATACATGTTTTTATGTTAATAAAAACCAATATTTTAGCAACTGTGTAACTGCCCATTTTATTAAAGAATTGGTATGTCGTATCTCACTTTAAAATTAAATAAGTTTAAATGAAGTGCAACAAAAAAATGTGTATATGTAATTTAATTGTCGTACAAGGAAGTCATATTGTATCCACATCAGATTTTTTTTTTTTATAAAGTAAAGCACAAAAATGTCAAGAATAATTTATGTAGGAATGATAAAGTTGTGTTATCTTTGCCAAAATTGGAACTGTTTGAACATTTTTATTCACTTGTGGCTCAGAAGGTGTCCAATTTGTTACGTAATAATATAAAAAAATCCAGGATTGTTAGAGAATACAATGCTCTGTTATCTTTACCATTAAATAACCAGAAATCGATGAAACTGAACAGTTATTATTTTAATCTAGTTACTGAAGAAACTCTTAGAAAAAATTATTATTTTAGGATTACAATATTTATAGATTGTTATTGTTATTTTAAGTTGTAGGCGGTGTATTCCAGAATTTCTGTTTCACTTTATAAAATGTTATTGTAATGGTAACCCTTCGCACAAATTTATTTATAGAGGGTACGTAAATTTTCATACCAGTAACATAACACTTTATGTTATGTTGCAAAAATTTTTTTATTGAATTTTCTTTTTATTATTAAAAATAAAATATGTAATCTTGTTATTGTTTATAATTGTGTAAGAAAATAATACGTAAATAAACAAAAAATATGAATAAAATTTGTTTGTATTACATTAATGTCTTAATTTAACTATTTTAAATGTTAATGTTAAATAATTTTTTGTGAGTTATATCAAACTACACATTAATACTATGTTCATCACAATCCACACCATACACAACAATTTTCTCTTTGTAAAGTCGCATTAAGAATTTCTGTAAAAAAAATTGTAAAATTGTTAATTGTTGTTACAATTACAATTTTTCATAACCCAAGAAGGCATAAATTTTGTCACATTTTACGAATTCTTTCCTTATTCTATCAACGATTGGTAATTATTTCATTTGCATCGAAAGATCTTCGTACAATTGTGCTAGGATTGATTTTATTACAGGTATTGAATTTTATCAAATCAATACAGCTTAACACATTAGTAATTATTGACAAAAAATTGTCTAATTTTTACTCATATGCAAACCAACATATCTTAATGTTGTTTTTAACAAATAAACGCTTTGTTTTGCTCAGAAGTATTTTTTCGAATTGTAGAATTTGGAAATATCCATTTGAAACTGCAATCAATCACAGATTTTCGTACTACTTTTCTTTTTTTTTTTGTAGTAAACTCAATCGATTATTTTTTTTTTCATCCATACTAAGCAAAAACTTATTTTAAAAATTATTCTTATGTTTATTCTTTTCTTAATGCAACGAAAGTTTTAGAATTGATGTTCTTGTACTTCTTTTAATTATTTTCTCACTCAGAGATTTAGTGGTAGTAATAAGAATAAAATATATATGTGTATATATATATGTATGTATTTCTCCACCCAGTTTTTCCAGCTACTACCGGTCTCTCTCCCTCTCTGTGTATGTGTGTGTGTGTGTGTGTGTGTGTTATTGCAGATGAAATTACCACAACTGACTTACCTGGCGAAATCTTTTTTTTTTTTTTTTACCGGTGGTGAAGGAATGCCATTTACGCACGCCACTAAGGGTGTGTCGTACTCGGACCCAGGGCGCTAATCGCCGAGGGCTAGCTAAGAAGCTAACAGGTTCTGCCAAGATGAAGTTAGCCATATATGGTCTGCCCCATACCGACTAAACCTCCCTCACCTTTCTCCTTCTCCCCGAGACCGGACCCGCAATCAAGCATTACGCAGTCTCGGGGAGGTGCCTTCGAGATCAGGGGGTCTGGAGTCCCCGTGCGTCATCATCGCCACGCACCCGAGCAAGCTCAGGCGCGTGACAACTCAGCAGAGGGCTATCCATTGCCCCTTCCCCCTCCAGTCAGTTTCTTCACCATACTATGGACTTTCCCGTGTTCTCTCTCGTCCTTCTCCGTCTGGTCCATGATTAATTAGTTCCGACATTAGCTGAGAAACTCTTACCATATGGTTGCAGTCATCGTCCTCCGATTCTTGGTTACGGCTTCTAAAACAGAAAGAAACAACCACATTCACACTATCATTCACGCTGTCATACATACCATTGGATTCTTGTCTGCGCATGTGTATCTGTGTGTGCATGCATGTGTCCACGCCGACAGGTAAAGAGTCCCCGTGCGTCATCATCACTGCCCATCCCAAATCAGAGACTCAGCAGGGTGGCTGTCCATCCCGCCGGCTCCTCCGTGTTTGTGTTGGTGTTGCACCGCCAGAAGTTTGGGAGTCCCCGTGCATCCTCATCTCCGCCCATCCCCGCAAGCAGGAACGAACGAAGGCTCAACAGAGGGCTGTCCCTCTTTCGTCAGCCCTCAGAGGGCTGACGAAATCTAGTTGCATGTAAGTGTAAATGTACAAGTCAACATATACTGTGGAACAGACTCAGGTCGACTACTCCTGGTATGGGTAATTGAAACCCAACTATCAAAGAATAGGCGCCGATACTCTTATACTATTTGGGTGTGTGTATAAGTGGCTGGTGAATTTTTGTTTAAAAGTGCGATTTTTCTTAATGCTATCGGGCTGTATTTCGGTATACTTATAGCGTTTTGGTTAATTAAACAATCGTAGAGTGTACATGAGTGGATGTTTTACATTAAGTTAGCTATTAATTAACGCATTTGTGAAATGCAATTAAAGACACTTGGTGAGCCGTACTACTTTATTTAATTAAGGCATATTCTAGTGTAATGTTTATATAAACTAGTACCGGTAGTATTAAGTCGTGTTAGAATAAGTTTCTGAAACGTTTCCAGACTTGAAAATTAATTTTTAATGTTTTTCTGTCGTAACATATACGACCACGCGGTCGGGTTACTAGATTAGTGAACAGTTACATACGAGTTTTCTAATGAAATAAATACTGTAAATATCATTTTTAGTAATTTTACAACGCAATAAATCACTATCTGAACGTTTTATATAGTTTTAAGTGTGTATAATAGTTTATTAAGATTGGTCTTGCCATGTGCTTTTATGGACCATGGAGGCAGCCCAATTGCTGAGAATGCTTTGGTCCGGGACACACGCAAGAGAGTCCTGGGTTGAGGTACTTCCGAGGACGCATGGGGGTCCCTCAAGGTTTGAGAGAGTCACGCGGGGCGGGGATTCGGTTACACGCAATGCGTACTCGGCCTCGATGATAGGTCTAAGTGTAGGGACGGGAAGGGCAGTCCAATAATGAGGAGCATTTCGGCACTCCACGTGCGGAGGGTCGGATGCTTCGATGAAACAGGGGAGACCCCGATGGGGCGGGGGTCCTCTAAGAACCCAAGCTAGGGCGAGGCAGTAGGTGAATCTGCTGCCACGGGACTACTAAAAGCGGCTAATGACATGCCTAACGGTGGTTCCAGCTGCTCGTTGGGTGGTTATTGGTGGAAAAAAAGACTCAACGAATACCGGCAACCACAATCTAACATTCAATTCTATATAAAAGCCTTTACAAGGGATCGACTTCGAAAATAGCTGATTTTGCTATGAACAATTTAACCACTAGACTAATCCTACGGGTCAATAAAAAATAAATGTACTAAATTCACAGATGATAAATGTAGTGTGACTAACCTGACCTATTATAATGATTTAATCATTACAAGAAGTTTTTCTTTTTTTTTTATTCAACGAAAAATTTAAATACTGGAAAAGACATGAGTACAGCTATTTATCGAATAAATAATTTTTTTCCTTGTAAGTAGATATTTCATAAATAAAAATTTAAATTGTTTAAAATAAACTAAGTGTAATACTTACTTATATATACCCATTTACTCACTTCATTTATAGATATATTTTAAAAGTAACTATCGGAAGTTTTTCATTCTAAAATTAAGTTTTAAACTTTTGCAAAGCTGCATAATTTTAATTAATATAATTTTTCTCATTAAAAAACTTAAATAAAAATGGAGTTAATCAAGAAGATAACTTCTAAAGTATTTAAATATTAACTGTAAGGTGTTTGGGAGATAATTATGTTGTTGAATGTAGTTTAAATATTAAAGATATTACTGTTAACCATGCAAGTAAGATTAATAAAAAATATACCTTAGATTTATACAACGTGTATCGAACAATAAGATTTTTATCATTGACCCTTGTGTTGTATTATATAGACTTGTGCTTTTAAATTAATGTAAGATAGAGCGGCCTGAATAGTTTAACTCGTTGCCGTGCTTAATAAATAATGACAACTTAATGCCATGGGTGCTCACACCATTCTCTCCAATTATTGCTAAATTGCTAATGATAATAAAAGCTTTTTACATTATTATAATTATTATTATTAACTTCCCTATTATCTGATACTTTAACAATATTTGGAAAATTAAAAATAAATATTCTAATTTGAACATTTACAGATTGAGAGAGATAGAAACAGGGTAGAGAGAGAAAATAATTAACTCTGCAAAAAATAGTGATCGTAAAATAAAATATCATTTCAGAATAAATTTATACACAAGAAAAAATTGATTATTTTTCCAGTCAATTTTACATAAAATTATACATTAAAATAATACATTATGTAATTAGCATATGACAGCCATTAATGCACGAGTGCGAAGTAATTTAGGACACTCGCCGTAAACCTCGCAAGAATGTATTAATGGTCATTATAGAGAGCTGCATACCGTATTTTTTCTACGGCTGAGAAAATATTGGAATTATTGATTTAAATCAGTTATAAAATGCATTGTTTACGGAATATATTTTATAAAATTTTTCAAAACATACATTAAACAATACATTTTTGTGGCAATAGGTTGTTAGTCATAAATAGTCTGCCTTTTCTTTAATATGGATAGATGTTAAAGACATTTATTCGTTAGAATACGTTATAATTAACGAAAGGAGAAACAGTTAGCTAACATAGAACGATAGGTATTTACTTAGTTACGTATTGATTTCCTTTCAGATTAACCTCTGCTTGCTAACTACAACTGTTCAATTCTTTTATTTTTCGTACATTGCAATCTGTTCAGCTATTGAACATCCCAACCACCTTAGGGGAAGACACCCACCTTGTGACACCTTCCGATCGCCACACTACCCCTCTCGTTCCTAGCCCTGATGAGCTTTACCGGGAGTCATCTTATTGCCCCGAACTGATTACGTATCACAGTCATCAGGCTGGCCTCTTTTGGGATGCTACGGATGCAAATGCCTCGATAGATATTTACATCAGTGAATTTGACTCAGCCTTTGCCTTCGCTGTAGGCTTCTTACGGATATCTTCTTATTCTATCCTTCTCGTTACATTCTGAACTAGCTAACCGAGTTCGCGGAAGCATGAACTCCGCGCCTAGTTCTCTAATTTAAAAAAGCTCTTTCGACTGTAAATGTTTTATTATTGTTAACGGAATTTATTAATAACACACCAAAAGAATATGTTGCTCGCAACAGTAATTTAGACCTAGTTCCCTTATAGGTCGAAATCGACCAGAATAACTCAACTTTATGTACAATTTAGCAAATAAACCCATCAAATTTATTACCGTGTGACATTTCAATTATTGAACAATAAGTAACTCTTCCCCCTCATACCTCAATGAGATGAGAATGATAAGTATGACATGAATTAGGTCCAGTCTTGTACAAACTCAAGCCGACTATTCCTGAGCTATGTGGTTAAGTAAAAACTTGGATTGAAATCAAAGTAAAAAAACAGCTAATATATAAAATAATACCCGCTTCTGATTGGTTAGTGGTTGAAAAAAAGTAGTTTTTTGATTGGTTGAACAAAAGTATTCATAATGACCTTCGTTATGATATAGTAAAAAAGGTAAAAAAAAAATTCATAAGTTACAGCAGTAGCAAAAATAATTTTTCTTTTAACTAAAAATTGAAAGTTTCTCAGAAATAGTAGCATATTTTTAATAAATGTTATATTTTTTTATATTTAGAATTTTTTTTTTAATCTCCGGGTCCACCGTTGGTATTTCATCAGAGGATGGAGACGAATGATTTGTAGCTTGTGTGAAAATGGCATGACTGACCGGGATTCGAACTGGGGACCTCCGGATGAAAGGCCGAATCTATGTTTAGAATTAGATATTTGAACATATTTTTATCTCCTGGAAGACATTTTTATAAATTATTGAAACACTTTTACTCATCTAGTGCTTTTTATAATCGTTTGCCATTTTGGTAATGTACGTTGGAGGATTTCATACTGATTTGATTTTGAATTCTGATTAGTGTATCCTCAAAGAAAATCATCGAAATCGGTCTAATTGAATTGTTAAACGAATTGATACATAAAATCATACACATACAAATCTGTATAGAATGAACCAAGAATTTTGTATCTTCCAATTTATCATTTTCAAGAAATTTTTTCTTTTGGTAAATCAAATATTATAAGAGGATGTTTCCTCGTTGTATTTAAAAAATGAATTTTCATGAAAATTAAGCGAGAATGTTGAATAATTTAATAATTGAAACCCATTTAAAAAAAAGATACAGTGATTGAAATGAAAATTGTTTCGTTGATGCGTGAGAAGTGACAGGAGGGCTGGATAAAAATGATTAATTAGAGGAGCGGTTTAGATAAACCATACGGGCCTGAAAATTGAGGTAATGTGGAAGAAGCCAGCTTAGAAATGCATATCAAAGGAATGTAGAGTATGTTGTAAAGAAGATTCCGAAGTTTGAAGTGGCGGTGAAGAAAATGGGAAAGAGATTGAAAGAGAGAGAGAGAGTGTGTGTGTGTGTGTGTGAGAAAGAGAGAGTGAAAGGTTAATTAAGATGAAAAATAAAGTAATAATATAAAAAACAAAACAGAGTAGTCCAGAAGTATGGTAGCTCACGATGGAGAATAGGGTTAGAGAAGTATTAAAACGTTTCACCGAACTAATACAACAAAGAATAAAGAGAGAATTACAAAACTTAATAAAAAAAATTACAGAAATTTAATTAAAAGTCATGACCCTTTTCCATTTTTTAATGTTTTGTATTGTATTCTTGCCATTACAAAATCATTCTTCATAATAGCGTTTACTTTTAGTAAATTTCAACTGCAAAAATAAAACATTGTATAAAATCAACCATACACTTAAAAGTGTATAATTTTTTTTATAAATAATATTTGTATTCATGAAATACAAATGAGAAATAAATTTTAAATAAAACCAAAAAAATACAAAACAAAAAAGTCTTCGATAAGATCGGAACACTACAGTTGATATTCCGAAGACAATTTTCAAACTAAATGTGATGAAGACAAATAGAAATTTCTATTAGAGTTAATTCACACGTTTTTTTTTAATCAATTAAATAAAATCTATGAAGTAAATGTATTTGTGAGGTGGTGATTAAGTCTTATAATGTGACGAAAATGAAATTACTGCATTTTATGATGCTAATTCATGAATATCTACTTCAGGAAAAAAGTCATTATAAAGTGCGAGTTGATATATAATTATTTTAACAGCCGAATAATTATTTTTATATTTTACAGTTGCACTTTTCATCAGTTTTAAGAAGTTCAAAGAGGACTGATAAGGCGTAGCTTTCTGTAGATTTAAATTTATAACTTAGATTATCCATCAAAAGTATAAATGCCAAATACGGCATAAACAGTAATAAATTTAAAAGGTAGTATTTTATTTGAAATTTCTCGTGAACTAATAATAATTTAAAATTCAGTGAAAGATGTGGCCATGATGAAAAAAGTAGGGTAAAACCAAAATAAAAAAAAAAAATTCTTAAATACAGAGTGTCCCGCGAAGAAACGGAGAAACGTTCAGGACATATTTATTATACTGGTTAAAATAATGGAAAAAGTTCATAAAAACGTAGGTCTGGAAAGGCTTTGGTTTCGAGTTATGCTAGCGAAAGATTTCGCCCGTATTTCAGCTTTTCTAATAAACAGAAGCTCTTCTGTAATTTTTGGGACCCAAATTAAGTAGTAATGTTGGTGGTTTCTTACGTAATTTGAGCTGGGAACTAGGATAAACTTTTAAGACAACTGGCGTAAAAAACAAAATTCGATGTTGAAAAAGGTTTTTTTACATTTGTAGTACAATAGCTTCGTTAAATGATTAAAAAATAGGAAAGTTAGTAAAAAAAGTTGTAGAAAATCTAATTCTGAGAAAATGAATGTAAATACATCCATAAAATGTAAATAAAACGTTAAAAAATCCTTTTTTTATTGAAGCAAAACAGGCGAAAAATAGACTGTAAATCGAATTATTCTTACTTACCTAATAAATATTATTCTTAGTACAAAGAAACACAAAAATAAAATACAAAATGATAAATGGTATCAGAATAACAAACTGTAGTTACGGTAACTATTCGAAATTACCTCCTTCACAACGTACACAATATTCTGCCCGACTTAAAATATTTCCGGTGGTTTTCCGAATCATATCAATCTTAGGATCGTTTCGTGTAAATTCAATAGCATTTCGTATTTTAATGAGTAACTCTTCTTTAGTATAAACATTTTGTAGATATACCATTGTTTTCATATAGCCCCAAATGAAGTAATCAAGTGGCGTTAAGTTAGGTGATCGTGGTGTCCAATTGATTGGTTCACCATGTCTCATCCAGTTTAAGAAATTAAGATTCAAGTGATTTCTAGCTACTAAAGAAAAATGTAACGTTGCTCTATCGTGCTGGAAAATCACTTGCAATCTATTTTGTAAAGTTTCAAAAGAGCCGGTAAATTATTTTTCAAGAAATGAATATATGCATCTCCCCAAGGTTTTCAATGAAAACAAATGGTTCCAGAATTTTGTCATAAATAATGCTACTCCAAACATTAATGTGAAATCTACGTTGGAAGTTAGTTTCCATAGTACCATGTGATTGTCTTCTTTCCATAATTTTTTTTTTTTTTTTTTTAGAATTGAATACTCAGTTTCTCGGAAATGTGGTTTCATCAGTAAATAAAATTGAATTTATTTTATCAACGTTGTCTAGAGGCCAATGAAGTTTAATCTCTGGAGATAATCTGTTGGCCGCAAATTTCCGAAGGATGCACCACATTTTCTACAAACCAGTGTGACATGAAATTTGCCTTTTATTAATACTTGGACTACGCTGAATATGCTGAATCACATGACGTTCATCATTAACAATATGAACGCCAATTCTTGGCGTTCATCAGAAAACAAGCATATTGGAAATGACCGTTTCGTTCGTAAATCCTGATACACCGAAGAATGTTAAAAAAGAATGTTTATTAGGTAATGTTTATCTGTCTATTTTTCGTCTGATTTGCTTCAATAAAAAAAATATTTTAAGATTTTTTTATTTACTTTTTATTGTCTCTATTTATACTAATTTTTTCAAAATTAAATTTTCTACAAGTTTTATTAAGTTTTTTGCATTTATTAGTTATTTTTAACAAAGCTATTGTACTATAAATCTAAAAAAAAAAAATTGTTTTTCGACACCGAATTTTATGTTTTACGGTCGGATATCTTAGCAACTTCTGAAGTTAAAGTTCTGAAACCTGTTTTATCCTATTTCCGAATTCAACGTTCATAAGAAATCCCCAACGTTACTCCTTAATTTGGGCCCCAAAAATTACAGTAGGGTTTCTGTTTATTAGAAGAGTTGAAATCCGGTCGAAATTTTTCTTTAGCCATAACTCAAAAACAAAGTGTTTATGAAATTTTTAATTATTTTAACTAGTAGAACATGTCCTGAAATTTTCTACGATTCTTCTTGAGACAGTATGTATCTATTCTCATATTTTAAAACGTAATTTGATTTGTTAAAAGAAATTTTAAATCTTGAAAAAAAAATATTCCGAAAATTTTTGCAGATATCATTGATATAACTGTGGAATAAGTTAAACCAGAGTTAAATAAATATCACCAGAAGCTATTACTAAAAAGATTTGTGAATGATAATAATGTTGTCAGTTCTAACATTCGTAAAAAGAATAACTTTCTGCGTTTTAATAAAAAAATTTAATCCTTATCTTTGATCTGAAATATATTTATTATTCAAATTACGTTGTTACACCTGAATTATAATAAATATTACGCTTAAAAATAGAGCTATATAATAATAGTTTTGCATAAAAGGTACTATATCATGAACGGTACATAGGTATACGGAAGGATAAACCACGTGTTGCCTTTAGGATAAAGAAACAGAAACGCATTGTGTTGTTTTAAAATAAAATAATTTTATTACGAGACCACCAACTCTTCATTTCAGACGTCGGCGAATAACAAAAATTATTATTATATATATATATATATATATATATATATACATATAAAACAGCTACAGCCAATAGAAATAAAAAAAAAATAACAATGGAAAACTACATACTTATTACATTTTATACAGTTATACAATAGTATTTTTATTATCATTTTAACATTTAAAAAAATTCATTTTTTTGTGGTAACATTATTAATACTTAATAAAAAGTCATTGAATTCAACGGTACAATACTAGTTGAAAAGATACTAAGAAAATGTTATAGCATTTAATAGCATTTACTATTAATTCTGATAAACCTGCAAAATAAAACTCTTACGTTGTAAAACCTACAATGATTTAATTTATGTTTTTTAACTGACATCTAGATAAATCTTTGCACCCTGGTTTTCACGTTCAGATTAAATGTATTAATTATCTTGTATCTCGGAACATATAAAACCATAGATTATATTTAAAAAAAATGAAATTCTGAACTAATTTTATGAGATATGAATTTAAATTGAATGTTTCAACGGTGAAATTAAATATAAATATTTAAACGACTGATTTTCTATTTTTAATGAAATCTTGAAAATTGAACCATCTCTTGGGATATTGTGATTCGTAAGCTCAAAGAGAGCAAATAAGTTTTGAGATACTGAACATAATTATTTTAGAAATATAAGCTCGTCAAAATTCTGTGATGGCCAATTCTGCGATATTTCGTTTCTACTTATATAGTACCTTCGAAAAGACGCTGTACATATACTTTAGAATTATGTGATGCATTCTGTTCTTTCGGCGTTAGGTTAGTTGATTTGCGCGTTCGTTGGATGTTGATTAGTAATAAACCAAGACTCAGTTGTTGAGTTGTGATTGGACGCGTTGCGTTTCGTTTAATGGAATCAATAGTTGCGAAAGACGTAATGGTACTTTCGGTAAAGGAACGCATTTTTTCTCGTTGAACACATCTTTCATGAAAATCACAAATATACTGATATATTGACAAACAAGTTTTCTAAAACGTTTCCCTCACCGCAATGCAGATCGAACTCTTATCGAGAAATTTTGGGTACAGGCTCCGTTGAAAAAGCTGATCAAAATGGAAGACCACCTAAACTAAACGAACAGAAGCTGCGGGATATTTCAAATGCTATGGGCAAAAGTCCATCAAAGTCAATGCGTAAGTTAGCACAGCAGCAAGATCGATATCTTGCTGCTATCGCACATAAACACCTGTAAGAAAAATGTGAAACTTTTCCTCTAAAAAGTAATGTATGTTCAAGAACTGAAACCTGCAGATCATGCCAGAAGACAAAATTATTGTCATGGTTTAAAAGTTTTATCGAACAAAATTCCGTAGGTATCTTATTGCATTGACCTTTTATTCCAGCTTTCCATGATTTGTTAAGCGAAATATTGTGATCAACACATCGAACTCTTTTAACAAACTCGCAACTTGCTGACCTTTATTTTTACCTACTATTTTATTGGTCATAAAATTTAAAAGGATATCTTAAATAGTTTTCCTTTGCGAAAACCAATTGATTTTTATTTAAAAAATTAGTTTTTTCTAGAGATTCTATTAATGTAATTATAATAAATTTTTCTAGAATTTTTAAGATTAGGTATTAATGATACAGGTCGGTAATATTAATATTATTAGTGGTAATATTTTGTCTATTACCACTATTAAATATAAGTGAAACAACAGATTTTTAAAAATATAGAATGAAATTTACCTTTGCTCATATCAAATTAACCTAAATTTCTATAATTAAAAATTAGTTTTTAAAAACAGATGAATTTAATAATGTAAACTATTTATAGCACGATTTAACTATAAATAGGTTTATTATATCAGCTAAGACTGACAGAGCACAATCCAAACAACCGTTCACTTCGCTTCCAACCGAGTAAAATACCTGCAATAAAAAACAAAAATCAATTAAGCATTAAAATGAACAAATTAAATATCTGATCAAACTATTTCAAAAATGGATAGCTCAAACGGGAATAATTTTACAACAAATCTCGTTATTTAGCAAATTAATATTAATGAAAAATTTTTAAGAAGTGATATCTTAATGAGATCAGGTTGTTTTCACGTTATACACAAAGAACTCTCAGATATTTAACACAAATTTTAATTCTTCTTTTTAAAAATGGTTTTACCTAATATAACGAGCCCAAGAAGTGTATCTTATTTCATAATTCCCTTGTACTATTAATTTATTTTAATTTGTTATTTGGCCTCAAAATCAAACAACAGGTTTCTCTTCTAACTTAACAAGGATTTTGATGACTAAATTAATTTATTGAATAAATCTTATAGTTTTATAACTTTTTATATTTAAGCGTTTATTTTGATGTATATTGTTTGATAAATAATTTACATTTTAATTTTGTAGAAAGTACATTATGCTAACGTAAAATAGAATATTTTTAATATGCGATTTTTCGTATGTTTTCAATGAGCATTAATTAATGAAATAAAAATGAGACAAAAATATAATCAGTAATTAAATCCGAAATTTTCAGTTATTATTCTACCGTTCTACTAACTGAAAAACCGATGCGGTTTAAAATAAAGTTAAAAATATATTCTTTGATCTCTTCTTTAGTTCTAATTCTGATTTTTTGTTGTTGTTTTGTTTTTATAACAAAAAAACTAATAAATATGTAAAAGTTATTTAATTTAAAAGATAATCTACGTGACACAGTTAGTTTATTTATTTTCTCTTTCTTCGATATATGGTATTTTTATTTCATTTTACACAAGGATTTTTGAGTTAATTATAACTTCCAGTTCATATTTTGATGTAACAGTAAGTTCCAGTTTCATCTTGCTACATTTATTTAACTTAGAAAGATAAAGTGGGCTGGGAGTCGAATCCCAGACCAGCTAATATAAAAGCCATTTTATTTTATATAGTACAGTAAACATTTTTAGCTTATATAAACTTCATGGTTGTGGGGCTGTGTTAGGGCTACAATCAAAAGATTATTAAAGATGAGCTTATGTATCACAAATTATTCACGAAAATAGATTAGCTATTCTCAAGAATTACAATATCCCATTCCAGGATTCCTAGGTAAATGACGAGTTTAGTCGTTTCCTTATTTTCTTAAATGGATTGAATGTAATTTTTTTTTTTTCTTAAACGACGATGAAGGAATGCATTGACGCATGTCCTGCAGGGTCTTCGCATGGTGTGTAGGGCTCGAAGCCAGAACGCTAGCCGTCCTGACCTAGCATACAGCTAAGTGGGCACTGGACATGGAGCCG
>JAAAKQ030050821.1:12060-28897 GCA_010016005.3 Zanna intricata | reverse complement strand
ATTTAACAGAAATTCTTCAACTATTAAATGAACTCAAAGAGGGTATATTTACTGGACCTGATAATACAGAAGTTTGATTCATGACTCTACGTTTGAAGAGAAACTTAGCAAAAGGATTTAGCAGCATGACAGTTGTGTGTGAAGGTGGTGGAAAAAAAGAAAACTACAAACCTGATAAATGATCTTCTTAATTCTTACCAAACCACAAGATATTGAATGTTGTTAAAAGTACATTTTCTACTTTCACATTTCAGTTTTTTTCAAAGAGATCTTGGAACAGATCATAAACAAGAGAGTCCATCTGGACTATATGTCAGGCTGTTGTGGGACTCAGTAATAATAGGTGACTGCAGGAGTAATGGGTTTGTAAAAACAGATCCGACTCGATCACAAAAGGAAAAAAATAATTGAGTTTATGGTATATTAGGGTTAAATTATTGTTAAGATATTAATTATTATTATCTTTTCTGCTAAGATCAATATAGTTTCTATGTTGGGAACTGCTTACCTTTCTTAGCTTCATTCTTTTGTCGGTTGATGTGTTTTGAAACCACTCTACTGTCAAAACTTATTATATTCAAAAACTTATAGTAAAAAAAATGTTGACAATAAAGCGGTTTCAAAATGTGTCAAAAAAGTGATAAAAGAAAGAAGCTAAGAAAGGTATGCAGTAATCAACATAAAAACTATGTTAAGGTTACTCAGTTACTATTATTTTTTTTACATAATCTACTGTAAGCTCACCTAGATGAAAAAATGTAAGATGCTTTATAAAACAAGCATTCTGGTTATTACTTTTTGCTATTTTTTATGACAGGTAATATTGCTCATGACAAAATACCAAACATGGTACAGCTTTTCTCTAATTATTTTTTTAACTTTCTGACACAATCAATTGGAAATAGATCATTTTATTGATGTTACACAAATTTTTTGTTTGTTTTTGACCAGTGTTAATTCAATTTTAAAATTTCTTTTACCTATATAGTTTAATAAATAAAATGTAGTAATTTTTTAAAATAATGCAAAAAAAGAAGATTTTTAATAGATAAACTGCAAGATGTTTATGATATTATGAACTTGCAGCCAATACTTTTTAAAAGAAAAATTGTTATAAACAATATCTAAATATTACAATGGAGGTTCTGAAAAGCAGTATTAAATAAATAAATCTTTTATTCTGATATACTAGTATACATAATATAGATCATATCAAGATTAGTAGATATTCTACTCCACAGGCAAAGAAATGAAATGTCCCAGTTTTTGCCTACATGAGTCAAGGGAATTCATGGTAAAACTTTGATCAGAGCAAGATTATTGAGTACATTACTAATTAAAAAAGAAATATATCATTGAAGTCCATGTTAATTATTTAAAATATAATACATACGATATTAATAAAAAAATAATAATATAAAATACAAAATAATTACACAATTCAGAAAGTATTAATAAAAACTATTTCAACATTTAATTATGTATGCATCAAATGGGATGCAGAAAATTCAGCATTTAAACAATTTTTAATTAGTATTATTTGAAAATTGAACAACAATTAATATCGTATCTGTAAAAGAAAATATTTTAACTGTGTTTTAAATAAACTGGTGGAAAAATTTTAAAAAAGTTGAATGGCAATTTATTAAAAAAAGGTAGTGAAACCATCGTAAGCCTCTTTCTCATGAGCAAAGTATTTTGTTGAGTTAAACATAAACAATTCTGTAGTCTGGTTTAATAAGGTAGATTTTGTTAAACTTCTTAAGAATAATAAACTATTATTTTTTGCAAACTTGATCTAATTTTTTGAGGAAGCCCAAAGAAAAAAATTGATGAAAGCTTAGTATTTTATGAGTGCTTCAAAGCAATAAGTGTGGTTTGACTTTGTTCCAAACAAAACAAATCTGAACATTCCAAGAGAATAAAAAACACAGAAATCTGTATTATGGCAACAAAAATACAACTGTTATCATTAATGGAAATTCTGTACACTTGAATAGCAATGTTACATCTATTTCAGAAGCAAAGTTCAATAATTGTATCCGTATTTAAAGTTTGATGGTTAAAATCCATCCAGTAAATAATTTTTTTTTAACTGCTTCTCCAGAATTTTATTCCTTTTAAATTTATTATCTTCTAATTTAGATATAGTTGTGTCATCGGTGAAGAGAATAATAATGAACTGTTGTTGATTTTGAGGCGGATCAATAATAAATAAAAAGAGAACCAATGAATGGTGAACATATCCTTGACTGTTTCAAGGAAATGTTCACATTGTACATCTTGAAGAGAGGGCACTAAATTTTACCAAATTCCTCATCATATTCCTACCAAAGCATGAAATTTCAACTATCTTTATGATAAGTAAGGAATGACTTCTCAGTTTCAGATTTTTATTGGTAAAATATATGGTACTAAATTGAATCCAAAAAACTGAAGATTACAAAAAATTTAAAATTGAATCTTTTTTGTAACCAACAGAATTTAAAATATTTTCTAAAAACTGGGAAATGGCTATGTCAGTACAATTTTACCTAAAACAATACTGAAAGTTTGTTAATACATTATGCTTTTAAAAAAATGTTAAGTCTATTTTTTCAGATACTTTGGAAAATTTACCCATAATCTTTGAATTAAGTGTCAAATCTTTCTGGAGGAGAGGAATATCATTGAAATGTCTTGGCAGCTGGGAAATACTCTATTGCTGAAAGATTCATTAATTAAATTTATAAGAGCAATAATAACAGCATCTACAACTTCTTTTAAAATATTGACAGGAATTTCATCAACATTCATTGAAAATTGACTTTTTATATTAAAAAAAAACACAAGTTTTAACTTCCTGGGTATCAATGGGAAATAAAATACTGATCAATAAAATTATTCAAGGAATAGCTTTGTTTGAAATGGATCAATATTATTGTTATTTGAAATATTGATAACCTAATTAATAATAGAAGCTTTCATTTATAATTTATTGTATGGTATTATTTCCATTGATTCTTTACTATTAATCATTTGAATAAAAAAAAAATACTTCAAGGGAATGTAAATAATAAGATTTCTAGAATAAAAGTACCACAAAGCGAAAAATTATTACACATAAATGCAAACAAAAAATAAAAATATTGAAGCAGCGATTAAAACAGTATTTAGAGATTACTACACCCATTTTTTATAAACTTTAAATCACTTCCAACTGTAATAACATTTTGAAAGTTACATTTTCATTAAATTGCATTGAACTTTTTTTCTATTTTAATAATTTTTTAATTAACAGTTCAAACATTTTTAATAAAAAATTAAGGTTCCTAGAGGAGTTCTAGAGATGAAAGAAAATTACATGAAATTTAGATAAAAATGATACTCCTTTGCTGAATAATAATATAAAATTTTCTACAACACTTTAATTCTATTTTAAAATATCAAATAATTTTTAGCATAAAAGTAATCTAATCTTTTCTAAACAATTAGAATTGAACTAAATTCATTTCAGGATTGAAAAATAAAATGGATTTACTTTATCTGTAATTTTAATTGGAAGTACATATCTACCACTAAAACAAAAAATAAAAGACAAGTTCCTTTTTATCCAGATGATAAAATTTTTCAGGAGGATAAAATTTGTTTGTAAGATTATATGATATTCTTTTGTATGAAAAATAACAAGCCTGATTGGGACTCAAACATAGATCGTTATAGAAAAAACAGCTAAGATATTTCTACTCTATTAATGAGGTCACCAAAATTACAATTTTATTCTATTCTAAACAAATTTATTACTACTGTACCATAAATGATCAAATATCAATGGTATTGTTATACTTATATTATTGGTATTCAGAAAACAAACCAAACAACAATGTAACATCTTTTACATCAGTGAACCTAATTAAAGAAGTGAACTCAATTTTGCAAAATTTAACAGAAGAATCAACCACATACTATTTTAATGACACTATTTTTAGAAGTCTGTCAAAAATTATAATTATTATTCTTACACATGTTACATCAGTAGAAAATTTTCATAAGAAATGGCATAATAGAAAAAAAAGGGCCAGTGCATCACAATAAACTAAAACAGTTTCAGTAGTATTGTTTCATGAAATTTTGTCTTTTAGGTAATCTTCATAAGAATCTTCTTTTTTTTAAATTATAAAGGTAATGTAAATAAAATAAATAGTTGGAAGGAAAAAAAAAACACAATCATGGCCATAGATATCATGAAAGAAGATGGAAATCTTGTCTTCCCTAATAATATTATTTATTAATTAGAGATTAAAACAAACATCCTGCAAGCCCGGATATTATGTAAATGGAAATTACATCAAATAAATTTTATTTGTTTCAGGTAATAAATTCTTTGCTTAGTAAATCATGACCTGTACCAAAAATTAATAATAACTTGTAAATTTATTAAAATAAACTTAACTCAATGATGAGGTTTAAAGTTTTGTTCATAGTATTAGGTTATGTAAGAAAAACTTATGAAATATTATAAGTTTAATTAAAGTACTTTGGACTTAGAACAATTTTTTATTAGAGTAGAAAATCAAAAAGTTTTTCTTGAATGGAAATAAGAATCAACAGTAAAAAAATACACTTAATTAGCTACTAATCTGATAAATTCTAAATAAAAAAGTGAAAGATGAAAGTACACTTAAAAATAAAGCAAAATATTGTTAATAATAATAATAATACATAAGAAAAATTGGCCACATTAGAACAGTATGCAATTAAAAACAAAATAAAAATTTCTGTGAAATGAATACATGAAAGAAATTATGCGCAAAAACTGAAATCGATAAACTGCATACACAAAGTAAATTATTAAAACATCTGTAGTTTGAATTTAAATTATATTTTCAAACGTATTTTATGACCATTAACAATATGGAATACTATATTAAAATGTTTTCTAGTATTCTATTAGAATATAAATTTATACTGATAATTATAAAATATGAAAAAAAGGATATTGTGATTGTAAGAAAGGTTTAATTGATTTTAATAAAAAATTGTAAGATTGCTTCACAAACAGTTATTAATTTTAATAAAAAATATATTAATTATATAAATTGTGTAAAAAATTTCAACTAATACTTATAAAAAATGTTATAATAATTTTATATAGTATTAGAATTAATAATGTAAAAATATAATAACATCTTCAAGGTTTGGCCAAGATTTAGTTTTAAATCTGGTAATAAGCAATTTCTATATATTTTGAACAAATAAAATGTTAAGGTATAAAAAAATTATAAATAAAAATACTCACCAGTTTGGTTGGAATCACTTCTGTCTCTCTTATTATGGCATCGTCTAATTATCCGTTGTGCTTGTGCTGTAGTTGGTGGAAACCAGTTTAAATTTTGTACTGTAAGTGAATCTGAACCATAATTTAGAAAAGAAAGCTAATAATATGTTTATTTATTTATTTTTTCTTTTATAGGATAGTAGTAATAAATTATAATGAATATAAATTTCCCCTCTTTGTTTTATAAAACTTTACTCATTTACTATTTTTACCAAGCAATGTTTCATATTTATCCCTAATAACAGTTAATATGTTTAATAGAGAAATTAATAAGTCAAAATATTTAGAAAGATGTAGATTAAGAGAATGTAGTTCATTATTTTGGGACGAAAATTCATTCAGTCATAAATGGAAAAAATTAATGAAATTTCAAGAATTGAATTAACTTTTTTTGTGCAATCTAAGATGAAAAAATAAGTTGTTAGAAATTATATAGTACAAAATTATACTTTTTCTTGAAAGTAATACCTTTGAGACCATTACAGTAGTTAAATTGGTCTGGTCATGTTGAACACAGTATCACAAATAATTGACTAATAGTATAATTCTTCGTGGTTTCACTTGGTTTTGAAAATTTTCCAAAAATGGCTTTGCTGATACCAAAAATTTCATTCAGTTAAAAGATGCAGAACTATACATACAATGTTAATAAATAAATAAGTAGTTCATTTACTAAATGAGAAATTGTATAGTAATTTCAGTTATTTTATACATGAAAGGAAAAAAAGGAAGTAATGAAGCACTCATATTCATTTCATTCATTCTGGATGTAATTTACATTTTAATTAATTTATAATTTAAAAGAAAATCAAATCGAATTATTATTATTATACACACTTGCTTATACAGGAGGAACATTCTAATAGATTAGAATATCATCAAAAAAGCAACAAAAAAACTTATGATCAATTTATATTTAAGCATCAGAAACCTGGATACAAAAAACCAAAGAAATAGACAACATTAACTATACTTTATGTCAATTTGATACCTAAAATTGATCTTAGGTGAATAATCGCACAAGTGGAAATTTGTATAGTGCACAAGTGATAATGGAAAAAAAATAGATATAATTTATTATAAACAAAGGGGACAAAGTAAGAAATAAAATTACAAAACACTGTTAGATGAAAGTTTTGGACAACAGAACTATTGTTGAGAAACATTCCAGAACATCCAGTAACAATCCATGAAGTTTTTTCATCCAATAATGAGCTACTGTAGATTATATACATCCAGAACATTCAGTAACAATCCATGAAGTTTCCATGAAGTTTTTTCATCCAATAATGAGCTACTGTAGATTATATACATCCAGAACATCCAGTAACAATCCATGAAGTTTTTTCATCCAATAATGAGCTACTGTAGATTATATACACCTAAAATCATGAAAATCTGAACTAGGTAGCCTTGATAGCATTTCAATAATATTTTGGAATTGGTAAAGAAATATATAACTATATAAAAGTCTTTTTAGCAATAAAATTTATTACTATTTAATCATGCCATGACCATAATGAAAAAAAAAAACAGTTTTGAAATTAATAAACCTTAATTGCACACTATCAAAAAAGTTAACTTTTTCTTCTAAAGTACTTTTCAGAAACAATCAACAGTAACTTCTTCAGTTGGGTTGCTGGTAATGCTTTTGTTAATGATTTTTTAAGTGAACCCACTTAAAAAAGTTAGATAACCCTAAGGTTTAATCAAATAATGCAAATGTTTTATGTTGTATTTACTCATCTAATTTTTTTTTCTACTTATTTTTTGTGTTTGTAAATTTCACAGTGCTCATGTATTAAATTCTGTTTTTTTAAGTGAGATGAGTAAAATTTTCAAGATGTGGTAAATGCCTCTGTGTATGTGCTATTTCTATGAGGTGATTTGCAAAATTTAATTCTGTTATATGAAATTTTTGCTTGAGTTCCTTGGATGTGCAAACATGGTATATATAAAATATATAATATTTGATTACATATAAAGGGTTTCCTAACTTCTTGAAATTGGCTTCAACAGCACTATTAGCAATTCAACTGAAGGCAATGTCATCAACTAACTCCTGAAGGACCTCTTAACACAAAGTTCCATTATTTTGAAGGTCTTCATTTAATATTAACAACATTAATTTTTTTTTGCCATGCTGTCAAAAAAAAATAAAAAAGTAAAAAGAAGAATCAATGAATAAACAGCAGATAAAAAAAGAAGAATCATTTTAAAGAAAGTAGAAATATTTATACAGGATGCAGAAAGTAATCTGCTGCAATATCTGAATTTTTTAATATAATATCAAGAGGTTGTCATTGTCAATATTTGTGCGTTTCAGAAATTTCATCTTCTTGTACTTTCCATAATGTATATCACATTTGATCCCAAGTTTTTCATAATGTAACAAAACTAAATATCTAAGGTATGGATATGAAAAATAGATAAAGCAAAACATTAGATGTTTAAATCTATGTTACACAAACACCATTTTATTTTTTTAAATATATTAAAGATTTAGAGGAATATAAGTGTAAAAATAATTCCAAATTCATTATGAAAGTAATAAAATAATTTCCTTAGCTGTCAAGACTAAGATTTACATAAAACCATGATAAAGTGAATCCATTAAACTAAATGTACTGAAATTATTTCAGTGTAAAATGAAATCTAGGTAAATGAAAAGTTTTAGCTGCAACTTAATTAACAATATAGTAAAAGTATAAAGAGTATTATGGATAGTAAAATTGTTGAAGAATAACTATCTTTCATTATAATCATATTGAAAAGAAAACGATGATTTTCAACATAGAAGAAGAAACAATAAAAATAATTAATAAGAAATTAAACTTTTCAATGTAGTTTTAAATTTCTTATATTTCATCTAATAAAATAAATCATTTAAAGAATCATTAAAAAAAAAAAATTAAAAATTATGTTTTTTTTTTCAATTACACATGAATATAAGTCAATGAATGAAAGT
This sequence comes from Zanna intricata, assembly GCA_010016005.3. Taxonomy (NCBI): domain Eukaryota; kingdom Metazoa; phylum Arthropoda; class Insecta; order Hemiptera; family Fulgoridae; genus Zanna; species Zanna intricata. The sequence continues at coordinate 20,612 of JAAAKQ030050821.1, read as the reverse complement.
GAAAAGTATGAGCTAAATGTAATAATGTAAATATGACAGAACAATTTTTATCTTTTGTACTCTAAAGCAAGTGTAATGTCATATCTTTAGGCCTTAGACATTTGTGGGATATTTATGTATAGAAATGTATGTACATATTAATATTTTTTTTTGAAGTATTAAAACTCAATTAGAATTTTGTTAAAAAGGAGCATGATTTAAAATTGGAAATCAAAAGGTGATTTCAAATAAAACTTATTACCAATCTCTGAACAATAATAAAAAAAAAAAAAAAAAATTAATATTTAAAATTTGTAAATTATTTATGTAAGAAGTACTGATTGAAAAACAACTTATACTATTATTAGTAATACATGCAAATTTAACGGAAAAAATGACTTACCTGACATTTATTTAAATATGTTACTAATTCTAATATTATAGTTCTAGACATATTAATATTAGAAATATGATTAAAAAATAGTAAGAACTCTTATGTTTATATTTTTCATTACTTTAACAAAAAACATAGGCTGATAACTTGCTTTAATTAGTGTGGTTGCATGAAGCACTCAGAACATATTCAGTTGTAATTTTGACATTATGGCATGTTTTTATGTATTTCATTTTTTGTGCTTTAATTACAATGAACTTGTTTTCTGTGTCTAGTTTTAACATCCATTGAATATTAATTTATTTTCTTTCTATTAAATAAAAACCTATGCCCAATTACTATTACCCTATAAATTTTTTAATGCTTATAAATGAACTTGACAAAACAGGAAACAATGCCTAGCTAACTGGAATTTGACCCAAACATTTGAAATGAAAGTTAGAATGGCTACCACTTTACTGAAGAAGCTGACAAGCCTGATGACGGTTTGATGAATTAAAATGTGTAACAAAAGCAATTTAAAACGAGTGGTTGGCAATGTTTTCTATTTTTTACATACAAAGATAAATTGATAAAAAAATCATAATTTTAGTTGATGTAAAAGTTCAAATAGTGTAATAAAGTAATCAATTTCCAGTTTTAATTTATATACTTCATTAATATTTATGATATTTAAGAATACAATTGAGTGAATTATAATTAAATTGACTTTTTCTTTGTTAAGATGTACATTCACATCTTTAACATACTGACAGGTTAAAAAAATCTCACTGTTTCAGCTCCATCTGTTCACCAACTATTGAAAAACACACATTTTTTCTCTAGCTTCAACTCTGATATAATCATTTTTACATTTTAATTACAGCAAAATGATCTGGAATTTTAATTTTTATAATTATATCAGAGATAAAATGAAGAGCCTTTTTGTTGATCAAATGTCTCTTAAAGACAAAACATCTAATCAATTAAATCTAAGGTTTAAGAAATCAAAGTTAAGAGAAAAACATGAGGATACTTTGCTGCCAGGTCAAGTGGATAAAAAATCAAACTGGAAGAGAAAATCAACATATTATAAAATCAAGGTCTTCACAAGTAATTATTATGTGTAGATATTCTTGTAGTGACAGACTGATAAAAGGCTTAAAATTTAATCACTTCAAATTTACTAGGGAATTAATTTTTCAGAAGTTAGAATGCTGGTTGTAAGAATCCATTTAACTTAGTCAAATATCCTGTTAGAAGTTGTAATCTTAAGCAAGTAAATGAAAATTATTAAATACATGTACTTATGTCCATAAGAAACGCTTATTTTTTTAACAGTCAAAAATTATTGTAAATTACAACAAAAAAAAATTTAATGAGAAATATAAATAAAAAATTGCGATATACATATCCCGCAATCAAGGATTACATTCATATTTAATAAAAATTATTATTGTTATCAAAATAAAAACTCAAAAGAGTAAATTCACAACAAAACATTTTAAAAGCCTTTAAATTCGTAGAAGTGATAACTAAATTAAAAATTATAATAATAAAACCATCAAATAATAGAGAACCTAAAAGTTTTAAGAAACCTAAAAACTATTACCAAAATTGTCCTGAAAAAAGGTCACATTATGAATTACCAACAAAAATGTTTAAATACCTAAATCTAAGAATACATATGTTCATTTAATTAATGCAATAAAGTATCTTTGGTCTTGTGACCAACTGCAGTGAACAGACAGAACTCATTCTTTTGAGTTTGTGCTCATCAGTAAGCAGTTTTGGAATCCAATGAGCACAGAACTTGTGGTAGCCTAGTTTCTCTGTCACTATCTCATGTAAAAGGCTGCGAGAGATTGCAGAGAAATGATCGGAAAGTTCCGAGATAGTGAACCAGCGGTTCTCACGCACTCTTTCATTCACTCTGTTCACCAAGATCATCACTGACAAGAGATGGTCTACTGCTCCTGTCCTCATCGTGAACATTTGTTCTTCCATTTTTAAAAAATCGTTCTCATTGACGGACTACACCTTCACTAATAATGTGTGGGCCATAAACTGCACACAATTCACGGTGAATTTCAGCTGCTGATTGATTTTTTGCCCAAAGAAATTTTATTACACTACGCACTTCACATTTGGCGGGATTTTCTATTGCCGCACTTATGTTTTTAGATTATAACTTGAGAACGCGCAATCGAACGATACTCCGCCTTGCACAGTTAGAAGCGTACTGAGCCGCTGCAGACACTGATGTCAGAATGGCGGTGCTACCCCAACTACTTCTCCTGCTATGCGTAAACAGTGGTTACTTTGTGGATGACCCTTGTATATGTTCAGTTTCATACTTTTTAGTCTAATTAGATGTTATGAGTAAAATTTTTCTTTTTCATTAAAAATTTATTTACTGATTTAAAGTAGAATTACTGCTTATACTATGTATAAAAAAAACAAAATTATAAACTGACTCTTAGCAAATGAAAAATCAAATGCTTTTTTAAATAGAAAATGCTTTAAAAAAAAACCTATACCTGCAAATACAAATTTTTTTTAAAATTAAAAATAATAAGTAAAATGATATATTTGTATTTGAAATTTACTTTTTTACGAAAAAGGCAACTTCCTTTAAAGAAGACTCAGAAGTTGGGTAATTAAAGTCTGGTTTAGAGCTGTTATAACTGTTCCAAGTGGTACAGTGTTCCAAATACCTTAGGCCAAACAATAAAATAACTTACTGAGAAGTAAGTTATTTATTTTTATAGGAAAAAACTAAAGAAGAATGATCATAACTTGAATGATCAAATTCTTTTATTAAGTAATTTCTACATAATTAAATTTATTTTTAAACTTATTTCCAAGTTTAATGTCTGACTTACTTAAATATTAACATAACATATATTCTTTTGTTAAAATGTTTTTTTTTTTTCACCTATATTCAGATGTATAATTTTCTACTGGAATTATTTGTGTTTAATGCCATGAAAGTTTTTAAAATTAAATGCAAATTCTAATTAGATTACAATAATCTGTAGCCAAATTAATTACAATAAATGTAGAACAATTTTAGCAATTATGATCTAAACAGATAAATCATTCAAAAAATGTAAAATCATGAAGTTGAGTAGTATGATATTAACACAATTTTTACTTTCCCACCTATTTCTATAGCTGTAGAAGGTAAAGTATGGTAATTGGTACAATTTGGACATATGCGGTTTTCACCACACATTTACACTTTGAAACCCAAGGAACCCAGAAACCATAACTTTAAAATAAAATCTTCCTTTATCTTGATGGGATAAAAACTGTTTATATTTACTACAACAATAACTATATAATTTTTAAATTACCAGGAAATAATTATTTTCGTTCACTTAGTTTGATATTGATTATATAGAAAAGTATTATTTATATCTAGCATGATGAAATTAAGTTAAAATAAAGGAGCAACAGAAGCAAGTAATTTTAAGACTTATTTAAAAAAAACTGTTTTAAATGTGTTTGGCATCTCGAAACACCGTCAAACTAAAAGAAACATCGCTTGAGTTTTGAATTTTTTAGGTTTTGGCGATTCATAATGTCTGTATTCCATGCTCTTTTCTTCTGGGTCGTAATGATGAACCAACTCTCATCGCCGGTCACAATATTGAAAAGAAAGTAATTTCCTTTGGCATAATAGCGCTGTAAATGTTGTTCGCAACATTCGACATGACGCTGCTTGTGTTCATCCGTCAGTTTGCGCAGTACCCATTATGCAAAGATTTTACAGTAACCTAATTGCTTGACAAGATGGCCTACTCGTTCCTCAGATGTGCCTAACTGAATATAATGCGTTGCTGAGTGATAGAGCAAATTGTCAGTGAGGTGCGTCCTTAATTGTCGGTTTACCAGCTTCACATTCACAAAATTTCAACACCTATCTATTCACAGTAATTCTGTCAACAGCTTCACTAGTGTAAAACGCATTTAAACGATGAAAAATATTCGTAGAATTTCACATTTTCTGCTGTTAAAAATTCTATTAATGCGCCCTGTTTCAACAGTGTTGACATATTGATCTTAATCGACTCCTTTTTATCTGCTACTGAAAAGAAACCGGTAAACGGATTTCAATGCATTATCACACGTTTGTAAAGGGGGATTTTAGCTACCATGTGCTGCCATGTCAACTTGATAGTACTTTTTGTCTCCGTGTAGCACGCCAGTGTGAAAAAACCGAGCGTCGTAGTAATGTAGATGAGTTATACTCAATTACATTAATCTTTATACATTCAAATTCATATATATGTGTACATATTTTTTCTCTCTAAAAATCTCAACTTCAAAAGTTTTTTTTAAAATGAATATACATTTAACATAACCCCATTTATCATCATTTTCTAATTATATCTTGTACCTTCCATTACCATACATATTAATATACGTTATTACTGTAAGTAATGCATTAAAACTAAAATCTTCCTTTAATATTTATATTACTTTAAAGGGCTAAATAAATTATTTTTACAAGAATAACTAATGAATTTTATTTTATATTTGTTCTTGAAATAGTAACTATGAATAAATAAACTAATTATTCTTTATCCTATTGAAGTTTCAAAATGTAGTCGATAACAATTACAAAATAAATACACACCGCGTTATAATATCTGTTTATCCAAGTACTATTACTCTTAAAAGGATTTTTAATTATTAGGAAAATCTGCAGAAAAATGAATTTAAAAAATTGAACAAAAGCAACAGCAAGTACGTACTGTCACTCATAATTATAAAATTAAGTATCCAGTATCATTAAAATTGTAGTAATTTAAAAAAGTGTAAACCAATAAAAAAAGGAAGCTAACAACGATGCATATGCATAGATACATATCATAAAACTTGTATAACAAGTTTTTAAAAATCATTAACCTCAGTTAAAATAAAACTAAAAACATTTAGCAAAGAATACTTAACACAAACTATCTGTATAATAAAGATTTACAAATAGTCTCGTATAATCTACAGCAATGAAAATCATCAGTGAAGAACAATGAATCTTTCATAATGAAGAAAATAAGAGTAAATTTCTACATTTTTCTCTTATTTGTAATATAGACATAAATAGGTAACCAGAATTAAGAAATAGAACAATAAAATGAACACATATAGATAAAAAGAAAAAACAGTGTTATAAATAACTGTCACTAATTTTACCTAGTTAACAATTGTAATGTTCTGAATCTCTTTGAAATTATAACAGTTCTAAACAATTATAGACAAGAAAATAAGAATAAATAAAAAAAACAACCTTTTCATATAGAACTACAACAAACAAATGAATCAAATCTGTTTCTAGAATAAAGAGTATGTGATGAAAGCTTTTGAGTGAAGACTAATATCTGTTTAAGCACATAAAAAAGAATAGATAACTAAAGAGGTACTGAACAAAATGCTTATTTCATTTACATTTAAAAAAAATCATGTCAGTAATAGAACAGTTATTAGTCATATTGTGCAAGGGATCAATCATTTTATTTCATTAATGGAGCTATGGAACTAACAGTGCATCACATACATATTTAAGTAATGCTACAAACTGAGAATCATCTGGGGTGCAGATGAACTGTAGAATGATGAAGACAAAAATAGACGGTGGTCATCCCTAATTTTATAAAGAAAAAAAAAACTGAAAAAAAAATCAAAATTCTTTGAAATTCATCTAGTGATATTACCACTGAAGGTAAAAAAAACTTTTCAAAAATGGTTTTGTACTGTTAGTTATAGAAAAAATTCATTTTGTATTAATACTCACAAAATATTTAAAAATATATTTTTTTATAATTACAAAGTTCAAATCCTTGTAAAGGTAGTTACTTTTATACAGATTTGAATACTAGATCGTGGATATGATACTAGTTCTTTTGTGTTTGGGTTTCAATTAACTACACTTCTCAGGAGTGGTCGACCTGAGATTGTACAAGACTACACTTCATTCACATTTATATATCATCCTCATTCATCCTCTGAAGTAATACCTTATGGTAGTTCTGGAAGCTAAACAGAAAAAGAGAGGCTGTCCAACATAACAACTAAACAAACAAAATTTGTAATTAACTGAGACAATATATATTAAATAATATCAAATATAAATATATCTTTGATCACATACAAAACAACATTAGCCATGTAACTCAAAATGGGTCTCAATGACAACAGTACCTATTACAAAACCAATTGATGAAGTAGTTAAAAAAGATCTAAAGGTATCTTCTGAAATTATATTCCTATAAATTTAGAAAATGAATCATTTTGCTAGATTTCCTTTTACTTTGTTTTCAAAAATCTTTTCCTCACTCCCAAGTTCAACCAAATTTTATCATTTGCTCCAATGAACAATGTTAAATTAAAAAAAAAAATTAATAATGAAACAAGCACATTTAATAAATATGATTAGTATTTATGTATAGCTACCTCTATAGGTTATTTTTCAGCCATCTGCAAAGTACAGAATAAAAGAAGAAACATTCTTAACTTTACTTTTTTCATAATGTTTTCAGGCCTAAGCCCATCTTCAGTCATATATAATTTTTTTTTCAAATTCTTTCTTATTTACATTTACACAAAAGAATATAATGATAAAATATAGAAATTAAAAAAATTTTTAGAACAAATATTTGTTCAGTCAAATTAAAAACATGGTATCTGCTAATTCAGTCAACATTTCTTGACCGAAAAAATATTTTTTTTCTTCAAATTTAAACCAATTTTTAAATTTAATCAATATATTCTTTTGCGTAAATGTGAATAAGAAAGAATTTGAAAAAAAAGCAAATATATACCACTGAAGATGGGCTTAGCCCAAAAACGTTTTTATATAAAGGTAAAGTTAGGAATGTTTCTTCTTTTATTCTGTATTTTGCGGAGAGGCTGAATAAAAAATTATATATATATATAAAAGTTTAGTCATCACAAACAAGAAATCAGAATAAAAAAAGGAAAGAAATATAATTACAAAAAAAATTAATTTTTACTTTTACGCTTAAAAATAAATATATCAGTTCATTTACAAACTCAAGCCTACCAGAATAGTTCTGTTAAGTAAGAGTGGCTTGGAACTTTTGAAATAAGGACAAAAAACAATCTTTGAAATTTATAAACATAAATTAAAACTTAACAGAAAAGAAGGTTGGTTAATAATTATTTATCTTCACACCATGCTGGAATGTGGTTAACAGATGACATAACCCTTTATGAAATTGTGGATGCTTTCTTCAGTGATGAAAAAATGGCAGTTTTCCCTTTTCTGTATGAAAATTACAAAACTAGAACAGATTTAGCACTAGTGAAACAAACAATGAAGCATTAAAAAAAAAATAGCTCATTCATTTGTTTAATTACAACATTCTGGTACTCAGTAAAAAAGGTTTTTGTGATTAATGACGACTGTCTGAAGGAAGTAAGAAGGCTGATCATTGAGAAGGCAATATGCCAAGCATCATGTTAATTGAACAGCTGCACTATTAAAATCATGTCTGCATCTCATAAACCTGATGATTTCACAATGCTTGGAACATCTCAAGTATGATCGAAGTAAAAAAGCTTGGTACAGTTCAATGGATAGTGTTAGCATTTTTTAGCAGCTAATGAGCATAGCTGTAAATAATTAAATAAATACATCTAGTCATGTCCTTCTCCATAGAAATATTAGTATTTATTCATAAATTTAACAACAAAATTATACAATGGGTTTTTTTTTTTAAATAAAAACAACCTTCCTAATATAACAATTAAAAGCAGCTGATACTTTGTTCATCATCATAAAAAAAAAAAACCATTTGATATCATCGGTATTAGTTGGTTAGTCACCACAGAATTAACAAAATAATAACACTAGGTTGTCCATTTCAAATTGAAACAGATGACACTCCAGGCAAAATTTTACATTAGAAGTTTCAAATACCTTGGGCTCCTTGTAAGAGAACTGCACTCAGACTAAGTCCTGTTTTTGAACTGGATGGAGAACCAAAACTCATCATTGTTGTTTTACCCCCAGCTGGTGTACCAGGAGGACCAAATGTTGCCGGTGATTGAGGAGGTGTACTTGTTCCCACAACGCCTGGACCAGTAACTACATCAAACCTCTACAAACCACTTGTGTAACACGTTTCCAATTTGTACACTTTTTTACTTTATTATTTTCAATAAAATAATT
>JAAAKQ030050799.1:0-16276 GCA_010016005.3 Zanna intricata | reverse complement strand
ATAATAATTAACGGTGTAATATTATTACTTAACATTTAACATTACACTTAAAATTAATTAAAATTTGGAAGAAACAAAAATCATTAGATAGCAGAACAATCAAACTGATAAATAAGAAAACAAAGTGTGTACCTTTTTAAATAACAAAGTTTTTAAATTAATAATATATATAATACACTTGAGCCTTCTCACCATATTTTAAAGTACATCGGAAACAAACTGTAGACTAGACTTAAATTTCATATATCAGCAATAAAATTATAAAATAAAAATCAAATTAAAAAACACAGGTTATTAAATTATACTAAAGAAGGTGTTCATTGAGTACGGTACGATTGACGAATTTTGCATAGTCTATTCATTTGATTAAATATAAGGTAAAATACCCTGAAGATTAAAATCATTTAAATATAAAGGATATTCCTTGTGTGTGAGATATTAAATATAAAAAACCTGATCCACGTCGACGAAAATTAATAAAAATGATAATTACATAGCGGAGCGAGGCTATTAACAAAGAATACAAAAAAAACTTAATTAGATTTGAAAAAATTAAACATTTGAATAAATTAAACACTTGACTGAATTATACACAATTTGAAGCTAAACGAAATCAACTGACGGATGGAGAAGAAGAGATGAATAAAGAAGACAGTGAAGAATGGATCCATGATGAGTTGGGGCAAAGCGCTCTCCACACTTTGACGGTAAAATCCCGACTGAAGAAAAAGGGTCTAAAACAAAGGAGCGAGCACAAGCTAAGACGCGCGCGAACCCCAAGCGCGTCAACGAAAAAAAAAATTAAACGTAAGACAGTATAAGGAACTACGTAATCGGCTGCAAAATTGCAAAATAAAAATTGATAAAAAAGCGATAAACATTCCACAAGCAAAAGTCATACATCCAGTTGAACTGGCAATAAGAAATAACCAAACAAACAAACAAAAAATAAATCAATGAATCAAACTTAACACAAATGTGTTAACAATGTCTATTTTTAGTCTGCCAAGTGACGAGGAGTCACTTGTAAATTCAATTACCAACCGAATTAAGGAAGTTTTTGTATATTAATGTGCAATTGCATGTTTAGTTGTTTTCTCAAACAAGTGTTCCAGACACTGAAAGGTCTGGATGTTTATGTGTAGATAAATGTAATTATCGCTACAGGCTAGCCAGGTCTGATGTAGGTGCGAAAATGGCGAGGTGGGTAAGTCTAAATGAACTGGTTAACATATAATGTGGAATAGACTAAAATAATAAACTCCCACAGTATGTTTTTTAATTACAACAAAGGTAATCATTCAAAAAAATTAAGTATCCTCTGAGAAAGTCTCCAGAGAAGTCTCTGAGAAGTCTCTGCGCAGAGGTAGCAGAAGTGAGCTGCATATTAGAGTTAAAGGCGCAAGATCAATCCATTAAATCCTGAGGGACAAGGCGACCTAACTTCAAGTCGACTATCTAAGGAGGAAATCTAAAGGAAGCAACCTGAAATGTAGAGGAGGCAGACGAACTGGATTCCACATCAAGGACGTAGATTTTGATACTTCAGATCAGAATTCTATCTCTCATGTTCTGGGAAACTCCAAAGATTTTTAGAATTTCCTCTGTCCGGCCAGCATATGGCGAAACCAAAAATGTTACCTCGATTACGATCATGCTCGCGGATCGCAGATAGATTGCAGACAGGATAAGGGTCAGGTGGATCCACTGTAGGGCTCACATCTGCAGGGCGACATCGCTGCTGTAAGTGCTGTCATTATGATCATAAAGTAACAGAATGTCGGGGGCCGAACAGAACCGGACTTTTTTTTTTATTGTGGTGGTAGGGGCCATAAAATGGCCACCTGCAAGGACGCCAAGAAAGTGCTTAGACTGTGGCAATGATGATCACCACACTCGAGGCGCAGCGTGTAAGGGTTCTAAGCATGATTAAAATTATCTGAATGAATTCAAATCGAAGCGTTCTACCTCATGACCTAGTTTCCGAGGTAGAGAATAGACATCGTGTTGACTTTTTCATTTCCATTGAACCTAATAGAACTGTAGTCACTGGCCCAGGGTGGTGCGTCGACGAAGTTAGAAATGGTCATCTGCAACAAAGGAAAGAAACTGGGCTGGCAGTCCCTAGAACGGCGAAAAGGATTATTCGCAATCGACTTGTTACAAGCAATTATCATTGAGGCTTAAACGTAGGGCTCTCCTCTAATTGTAGTCTCAAGGACGTTCAGGAATTTTTAGACGATCTTCAAGATGTTCTGTATATATACCCTAAGAAAATTATTTTACTAGGAGATTTCAACAGCAAGTCAATCTCTGTGGGTAATACTTACACTAATCATCGAGGAGAACTTTTAATGGAATTAACTGAGGCAAAGGCCGTGTATTGTATGAACGATAACCCCTACGTTTGCTGCGTTACTGAAATGCTTAGTCTAATAAGTACTTTGGAAGCTCGCAGATATGGTGAGCAACTGCCTCAAAGAAGCCTCCTTTCCTGCGTGCTGGCCTGATATCCGCTTGATATTTCTACCTAAGGGTAATCGACCGGATCATGAGGATGGCTTTCGTTTGTTAAGCCTACTAAACAATATTGGCAAGGTCATGGAAAGTCTACTCGCCAGTCGTATCATAGATGAATTGCAGACGAGTGATAATATTCATCCAAACCAATACGGATAAGGTAAAAGGTAAATCCACAACTTAGGCCATTGTCAGAGAAATTGAGTGGGCTGTTAGAGTGAACCAAGGCAAATGGAGAATACGTCGCATCACACTGGTAATACTTCTGGATGTACGAAACGCTTTTGGGTCTTTGCTTTGGAGTGTAATTATGGCTGGCCTGCAGGGAAAAGGGATTAGTGCCTATCTATTGAAGCAGGTTAGGGACTACCTGAGTGACAGATGGTCACAGCTGATAACTAGTCTGGCAGATATAGATTTCGCACGTTTGGTGGAGTACCGCAGGGTTCCGTTGTAGGAGGCCTGCTTTGGAACACTGTTTTTGATGGTGCCCTGAATCTACAGTTTCCGGCTCATACAGAGGCTGTAGCATACGCCGATAACTTGGTAATTCGCTTCAATGCAAAAACGGAGATAGTGTTGCAAAGTAATGGTAACCAGGCGATTGCTCTAATTTTTAACTGGCTGGAAGCTCATGGTTTCGAACTTTCCATTGACAAGTGTGAGTAGATAATTTTGTCGGGTAGACACAATATATGGCCTAAAGAGCTAAGTGTTTCCAATCGTATTATCCATCGTAAAAACATTGTAAAGTACTCAGGTGCAACAATTGATAAATCCCGTAAATTCAGAGATCAGGTATTGGCCATGTAAGACAAAGCAGAGCGTACCTGCCTCGGCAGATGAGTTAAGCCTCGGGGCTACACCAGTCTTTCAACTGCATAAGCGGAATTTGTTCTATGCGAATTGTGAAATTATATTATTTTGGTTAGTACAGACCATCACCGCTAGTACCACCACACCGCGCGAATTAAATATGCTTTGCGTGCGCGCTTCAGATAGAATCATTGAATTAATTAAATTAAACAATATAATATTTAAATAAAAGGATAAATATTTTTAATTAAGTTGTGTGTGTAAGCCACAAAACAAATCAGAAACAACCGACAGTTGTAAGATTTTCCCGGAACGCGGCTTTACCTGTATGACGGTAAAGTCCTACAGCGGTGTTCAGCCTTTTTTTTTATAAATATATTTTTCAATTTCCTTACATATTTTTAATTTTAATCTATGAAATTTCTCTTATTTAAAAACACTAATGGAATAATTAACTTTATAAATCCAGTTTATTTATATAATTTAAAAGAAAAACAGTTATTTAATCCATTTTAAGTGTAAATAAAAGTTGAGTTATTGTTTACTGTAATTTAACAGTTAATACTTTTCATAAATAAATTACTGTATAGTTTTTAATGTTACAATTTAAAATTCAAATTAATAATTTAAATAAATTAATAATTATAATAAAATTTTATCCAACTTGTAATTATTTATTCATATTTTATTACTATTATTTTGACAAACCAGCCTTATGAATATTTGATGGAAATGTTAAATTCCCAATTGTTAAACGTTGCATATTTATTAATAGTTTTTGTTTTTATTCACTGAACACCATGAGACAACTTGATAATGCTTCAAAATTATTAAATTTTATAAAAAATTCAGTATTAGATTAAATTCAATAATAGATATTTTTATTCAAATGGATATTTTAAAACGAATCATTAGTAATTACTTATTGGAGCCTAACGGTAATTTAGTTGTTAGTAGCTCCAAACTTCAAAAGAACATAAAAACTGTTTAGTAGTGTAGTTTAGTTAATTATCATTATCAGGTTTTATGGATATACATCTATAATAAATTTTCTACAATATAATGTCGTTAATAGATATTTTTATACGAATATCCTGCTTTTATTTAGAAAAGCCACCTTGCTGTAGTGTTAAATGTTGGAAATTTGGATGTTTTTCTTGAAGTTGTTTTGAAGGGATTCGTTCTGTTTGTCCAGTACAAAATTTATTGCAATTATATTCAATAAAGTATTACAGTTTAACTTTTAACAATCTTACAATCCTGCTTTCTTCCTTCTAGGAAAAGAAGAAAATTGCTTTATTCAAATGGAATCCCTTATATGCTTACATGGCAAATCAAAGTATTTTTCTTTTTTCAACTATTTAAAACTTAACGGCAAAAATTACTTTTTAAATTAGAAAATCTAAAAAGTATAAATAATAAAATAATTGATACCCATAAACTAAAATTATGTTTAGTAAGTTTTCAAAACTAAAATGTAAATAATTATTAAAATAATTGTAATAATTTTTTATTTTATTAAATAAATTTAGTATAATTTAATAAATTCAATATTAAATTATTTATTGCCTACTATTCTAATTTTGATTTACTTTATGTGTAAATTATTTTCTGCATTTAAAAATGTAAGCTTGTTTTTTTAAAATAATTATAAAAATTAAGCTTGAGCTTATCAAGTTATCAAGTATGTAAATGTATAGAAGATTTAATTATTACCCGCAATGAGTTTTTTTTACTATAAATTTTTATTAGTAACAGATAAATGATTTTTGAAGCAAGTTATGTAAATTTAATTATCAAAAATTTTACGAAAGTAGTATTGAAATATATATATATATACGTATAAATACCATATAATATAGTTATTGTTATAATATAGTATTGATTTTAGAATATTTTATATGATTTTAGAACCTATCTATATATATTCTAAATTTTTTTCCATTTTTGAATGAACGATTTTCCAATGATCAGGAGAGCTCATCTATTTAGGATGAATTCTTTGCTAAATGACTCTTCTTATGTACATAAGATCTAAGTGGAACATCCTTGTAACAAAATTACAGAATCCAATAACCAGTGGTTTGGAACTCTAAGCAATAAAAGAGAACTATTTTCGTGTTCAAATATAATTTCGAAGTCAAACCCATTTACCCTTAGGGGTTCTAACCCAAAGTTCTAGCTTTTCTCAATACCCTTTGAATTAACAAAAATAAAAAAAAATTTGTTAAATAGATTGAAAAAGTTAAAGATTTGGAATTTTATTTTATTTCCTTGAATTTTTTTTTTTTTTCGATTTTTTATGTAACACCCGAATGTAGGTTTGTCAGACACACAAACATCAGTTAACGAACTATTTTCAATCAAACTATTAGCAAACATTAATTATGCAAAGTTATAATTTTTACGCAACATAAAAAACAATTTAAAAAAATTAAAAACACACCTAGTGAAAGAAATATGTAATATTATTAAATGTCAAGAAATATAAAGCAAATTTTTAAATATCTTTTTTGTTGTTTTGTTGATTATTGAAACCATAGATAGAAATTCCATAATCATATAGTAGACAATAAAAAGAGTTTACACTGATAGTTGCAACTAACTAAAAGTATTTTTTATCTTCAGTCGTTTGACTGGTTTGTTGCAGTTCTCCAAGATTCCCTATCTAGTTCCAGTCATTTCATTTCGGTATACGCCCTACATCCTGCATCCCTAACAATTTGTTCACATATTCCAAACATTGCCTGCCTCCACAATTTTTCCCATCTACCTACCCCTCCACTATCAAACCAATTATTCCAGGATGCCTTAATATGTGGCCTATAAGTCTGTCTACTTTTAGGTATATTTCTGAAAATGCTTCTTTCTTCATGAATTTGCCACAACACCTCTCTGTATGTCACTTTATCTATTCATCCGATTTTTAACATTATCCTATAGCACCGCATTTCCAAAGTTTCTAATATTTTCTTCTCAGGTACTTTGATTGTCTGAGTTTCACTTCCATGTAAAGCTACACACCAAACATATACATCCAAAAATATTTTCTGATGTTTAAATTAATTTTTCATATAAACAAATTATATTCTGCCTGAAAGATTGTTTTCCCTTTGTTATTCGGCATTTTATATCGCTCCTGATTCATCCTCTTTAGTAATTTTACATCCCAAATAACAAAATTCTAATACCTCCATAAGCTTTACTCTTCGTATTTTTATTTTTAATAGTCCATCTACATTATTTCTACATTTCATTCCTTTCATTTTCTTTTTATTTATTTTCATTTGGTAGTTCTTGCGTAGGACTTCATCCATGTCATTCTTTGTTTCGTCTAAATTTTTTTTATTCTCAGCTAGAATTACTATAGTAAGTCAGTCCCCACTTTAATTCCTTTTGTCCAGCCTGTATTCACCCACAACATTTACTTCCTTCCTTTTCCAGTACTTGTATTCCAATCTCCAACTATTACTAAATTTTAACAGCTATTTACTAAAGTTTAACAGCTATGTCAATTTCTTTGTACTCACCCCCTATATCACCATCATTGTGGACATTTGTATGCTTATGGAATATAATCGTCACTACCATTACACCACTGCATATAGTGGTATATAATCGGCAATGGTTAACAATCACTATTGGCTCAGATTTTGATTTTTTCCTGATTACGATGATTCTATCATTAAGTTTTTTTGAAATACTCTACTCTCTTCCTATTCCTGACTGACCTTTATTTGATGTTTAGTTAATTATTCTAAAATTATCTTAACAATATTCGTTTTCATCTTCCCACAAAACCTCGCTAATTCTTACATCTACATTTAACCTACTCATTTCCATCTTTAAATTTTCTAACCTACCAACTTTTTTTAGACTTTTAACATTCCACAATCTTATTTGTAGAATATATACTATTTTTTTAATTTTCTGGTGAAACTTTCCTTAGAAGTCTCCACGGGGACATCTATCCATCTATTCTTAGATTGACCCCAATTGATATCTATCCTTAGATGTCAATCGGGGTCGAATCTACCTCCGGAATATTTTACCAAGGAAGGCTCCTTCATCTTTGTCACATGAAAATGCAAAGAGCTACATTTTCTAGGAATATAAAAGAAGCTGTAATTTTCCATTGCTTTCAGCTGTGCAATACTCAGAAGCTTGAGTGATGCCTATATGGCCACTTAAGTCCTTCTGATTTATGCCTTTAACAACTACTAAGGGAGCTGCTGCTCTCTTTCAGGAATCATTTCTTAGTTTGGTCCTCAACAGATCTCTACGGTATGTTTGGACCTTCAGTCCAGCTACTCTGTATCACTGACCACTCAAGTCACCTCACCATCAGAGATGTCTCATGATTCATAGAGAAAGAAACTAAAAGTATATAAATTACAGTTACTGTACTAAACAATAAACATTTAAACTAAACATGAAAAACTTATATATAATCTATTAAATTCATAAAGTTTACAAATTAAACAAAAACAAATAAACATAGAAATATAATAAATTTAATAAGAAAAGATACTTAATAACACACACAACCTACGTCAAACGTAATATTTAAATATAAATAACATGAGTTTTGGAAAATTATAACAATATTGAGAAAATAATTTGGTAAAGTTGTAAAAAGATTTTCTGAAGGCATAGTTTCTGATAAAAAGACATTCTAATTAAATTTATTAAGTTAACAATTAGAAGATCTTGCAGAAGCAACAAAGAAATTAAAATGGAATATGGGGGAGGTGGTAATTGGTAATTTTTAATGAAAAGAAGAAATGATTGGTGGACTAAGAGGCTACCTGAATAAGAAAAAAACTGGAGATTTAAAAGAATGGAGTCCAAAAGACAGTAAAATGACATAATAAAAATATAAATCTGAACTGGATGAGAAGGATAAATATTGCGGCTACTGGCAATGACTTTGACGTTTGAGAGGCCAGTGACCATCCGTGGGCCTAGCATCCGAAACATAGTCCACCGGGTTGGTCTAGTGATGAACACGTCGTCGGCAATCAGCTAATTCCGAAATCGAGAGTTCAAAGATTCAAATCGGATTTCAATATTAGATCGTGGATACCGGTGTAAATTTCTTTTTTCCTCTCCACTCAACCCGCCCAGCCAAGACAGGATCTGATTTTCCATTTTAACTCGGCCCAGGGAGGGATGACACTGCATTTTTAGTTTAAATTAAACTCATATCTCAGGAATGGTCGACATTTTTTACTTCCCTCTTACCCAGGGTCAGACCTAAAGTGAAATATTACTCAACCTTTGTACAAAGGCGCGGAGGCCAAGTCCGGCTTCCCAGTTTCCACCCCCGACGGTCAGGACTTGGTCTTTTATTTACAGGCCCACTCAATCAGAAAACACCTGAGAGCGTTCCCCGCCGATTCGGGTCTTTTATACCTTGTAATTTTTTTTTTACAGAATCGACAGCCTCTCTCACTAGTACCCTCTCGCTTTATCCGACTCTTCTTTTATTTTGAGCACTGCAGTGATATATCATTTACTTCCTATCCATAGAATTCCATGTATGCTATGAACTAGTAATATCATCTGGTTTAACACTGCTTAATCTCTCTCTCATGTGGATATCCTCCCAAGCAGGACAGTTAAAAATCGTGTGTTCCGTATTGTCCACCGGAAATAAACAAAAAACACATTTTGGAGTCTCTCGACTTCAAATTCTGCGCAGGTAAATATCAAACATCCCCAGTCCTTCAGGGCTGGGGATGTTTGGTATTTTGCCAAATTCCTAGAGTTCTACACCATGCTTCACGGATAAGTCTCCTAGTCCACTTAGCCTTCTCTCCTACGGTTCATTTGCCTTTCTATCTGCGCTTGAGTTCAGATAGACCCTCCGTTTTATCTCTACCCCCCGGACCGGTCACACCTCTTCCTATCAATAAGTCGACCGGTGATACCGTCGACTTAGCACACATAACGCATCGTAAGACACGGTACTGTAGGCAGAGATTATACCTAGCAGGGATCTTTTATGAGTGGATTGTAAAGCAATCAAATTTTTTTTTCAATAAGGCCTTATGCCAGACAGGAACTGCATATATCATTATAGATGTAACTGAAGAGACTATCAGTATACGTTTGGCTGATCTAGAAGCCAACTTGTTAGACAATAATTCTTGAAATGGCTAATGAGCAGAATCAGCCCTACCTTTTGCATGTTTAATATGTTCGCTGAAGGATAAAAAACGATCTATTAAAACGCCGAGATACTTTACAATCGGCTTGGAATCCAAAACATAGTTACCGATTCTCAGGTCAATCGGTCAATGCGATTGAGTTCTATATAAAAAAAAAAAAAAAAAAAATAGCCTGAATAAACAATTCCCATAACCAGCAATCGATTGTACAGTTGGTAATACCGTAATGCATGTTGACCTACAACGTAAAAAAATTAATAAAAGAAGTCCGAATAAAATTAAAAACCACTATATTAATAAGCACTGTAAACAAAGCACAATAAAACATCAAAGCAGAACAAACAATGAACGATACGTGTATTCATAAATTCAAAATATTATATATCACATATTCAGCTCATAGATACGATTTTATACGTATTTTAAACTTAAATATTATATTCCATATAATTACAATTTTAACAAAAGATTTTTTTTAAACCAATGTGTTGTAAACTAAAATGTTTAAGTATCATCTGGCAAACGCAAATTATTGTTAGTTGTCTACTAATTTATCAATAATAAATTATTATTTTGAGCTGTCGTTTGTAAAATTAATTTAGATTAAAATTTGAAAAGATATTAAATTTATTTAAAAGCAATAAAATTGCAAGTATGCTTGAAATCTTCTTTAGGGTTTTCCAATTAACCGATTTATATTTTTCCAAAGTTTGAGTTCTCATTTTTTAAAAAAATGCGATTTTAAAAAAATGGATTTATGGAATCCAGATTTTTAAATCTGGTTCCATAATACTGTGCAAGAACTGCTGGACCGATTTTGTTGAAATTTGGCGTGTTGCTTTATCATATCAAGAAGTTCTTTGAGGCAAAATCTGAAGGTCCTGCTGTGTATAAGTACTCGAAAATTCCGAAAAAATATTTTGTTTGACAGTTATTGCTATTTTTCCTTCAATAATAATGTATTTTTCGATTTGCAACTGATGATATTGTGTATAAAATTTAATAACAAAATTGATTTTCTCTTTACATATTTTCTCTGAAATGAAAAGCTATCGAGTTATCTAGAGAAATAGGAGGAAAAACAAAATAATATTTTTGCTTTTTTTTACATTTTGTTTAATTAATTTTTAAGCACATCTTTTGCAACTAGCGGCATAAAAAAATAATAATTTCTGATGATATTCCGGAGGCATTAAATAAAAAATTAGCTATGATATAGAAAAAGTAAATATGCCCATTTTAAAACAGATACTGGGCTGGACTATTAATGAATATGATTAGAATATTTAATAGTTACACTACTGCAGTTTACTATAATTTTGTTTCAAGTATTTGTAAAGTTTGTAAATTTTCTTCTTCGTCATTTCTTCGTAGCCCGGTTTCACAAGAACAAGAAACCGAAAAGGAATGAGATCGGTGCTTGGAGGTTCAACGAGCATATAGATGTGAAAGTTTCTCATAACTATGAGTTTAACGAATGCGTTGGGAATTCAGGGGTGGAGCCCCCAGACTAAATGGTTAGGAGAGTGACTATGTTATTGTGTATATATATATATATATATATTTTTATAATAAATTTATGTATTATAAACTTGGTTTCATTGTTAATAAACATTTTTTTAAAATATTTCTTATAAACGAGGAAGGATTACGATAAAATAATGAGTAATGTCTGTCACATTATAAAAAGTAATGATTTTAAATAAAGTTTTATATGTACTCGTATATTCTATAAATGGGTGTATATATATATATATATAAATAACGAAATATATTGATATCTACTCTATAAAAACGTTGTGGCGCCAGTGATTAATATAATTTGTCATAAACGAGACAGGAAAACGAAGGAAGGCAATCAATCCGTTTGTTGATGGATTATAATTTGATATATCACAAATACAGCCTACATATAGGACTACTCATCAAAATATATATACCATGTTATTAAACCTTTCTAGGATTTTCTGCTTGAAATTAAAAGAGTTAATCAACAATTACAGGATTTACCTAAATATCTACTTATAATAATATGTCTGTGGATTAGGTAAATGATAATAAAATAATACTTATAATGGAGTCAATTTTTCCCCTATAAAAATGAAATAGATCACTGTTTTTAAACAAAAAAATTTATGTATTTATTAAAAAAACTTTTTGACAATGTTCCAAGTAAAAATTAAAGAACATTATCCGAAAAAAACAATGTTAAAAACGAAGTTTTATACAGTTAAACTTTTTATCAAAAAAATATTTAGTGAAAACTTTAATAACATTCAAAAAAATATTACATTTATATCAAAGATTATTTTAATTTGTTAATTCCCCAATGATCAAAATTTATTTTCTTTTTTTTTTTAATTGAAATATATGTGATAAAATTTGAAATATACCATATATATTCAGAATTTTATTTATGCAATAGGATATGAACGAGAAGTTTGTTGTTCAATCAATAACTTACATAAGTCAAAGAATATTGTTGTGATATGTGATGAAATTCTTTGAGATTCCTGAGCCCAATTTCTAGTATCCTTTATTATCCGAAAATAAATTGTTACAATATGTATTCTGTTTGATTAATGGAAAATCATTTTTTCATATATACTGATAACATGAGTAAAGATCTCCCAAGGAAATGTGGAAGGGGAGGGCTGCTTAGAAAAACCTTTAAACAATACTTTTTGGTTGTATTTTGTCACTTTTCATAGTTAAACTGTAAATAAATTAAAGTTTTCTGACGGTTCACCCTTTTTCCTCATTTTTGTTTATTTCTTTAGACTTGTTTCGATTTTTTCTAACGTTTTCTATTGATTTCCTTGAAAATTTACCATGTTAGGGATGTTAGAAAATGTAAAGTTATTTTATGTTAGGTATATTTTGCGGTACGGTTCTGCTTATGAATCAAATCAAGAATTCTCTTCCCTATTTCATTATTGAAAGAAAAAAAAAACCAGTTCTGGGTAGTATTACTTACATATTTGTTTCATAGCTCAAACCGATTTTTTAAATAAAATAAGCTAAGCATTTAAAAATCAGGATTAAACACACATTCTCTTTTCAAAATTTCCCTTAATTTTTCTAAGATATCATTCATTATGAAAATATAAGGATATTTTTCCTAACAATTGAACTGGTTATTTTGAATGAAGATATTATCATTCAGAACATTTCGATTTTAGATACACTTACTAACATAAACATATTTATTTTTTGTTAAAATAAAAATTGATATGAAATCAACAGTATCATTTCTGATTTATATCAAAATAATATGCGTTTTTTAAATTAATTTCTACTTTGTGAAAATCTATTCTTTTTATAACAACAATTTTAACATAAACATTTCCTTGACTCTGGATTATGAGATGAATATAAATGATGAAAACATGGCAAATTTAAACCAACAATCTAAGCCAGGCTCTAGAAACATAGATTAATAAATATATCACGGGTTCTGGTTCTAACTGCCAAAAAAATTGAGTTACCAAAGTGACTAAATTACTGATACACTAATAAATCCTACAAAAATTGTTTTGTTATGTCCCGATTTTTTGTCATAATAAAATAAAGTCAAAAAGAAAATGATTGTTTACATAATCAATTGGGAGAAATTTAAGAAAATGTAAATTGTTCAAATGTGTGAACAATATTTAGGGTGCTACCCGCCGAGATAATTTAGTGGTTAAACCAAATAATAATTGTTTCAGGGTGTATGCACTGAAACAAACTGAAACGGTTAAAAAAATTGTTGTTTTGTTAAGTAAATAATAATATTAAGATACATATATATAAATTATTAAGATAATAATGATATTATAAATGATATCTTGCTGTCAACAACATAATATTTTCAAAAAAAAAAATAGTAATAATAAATTTTGAGCTTAACAAATTACTGTTTTTATGAAATATTTTCTGAAAATTTATTAATTTTATTTATTTACTTTTTAAAGAATTTATATATTTTAATTATTTACATGTCTACATAAAAGGTCTCTGAATAGTTAATAGTAACAGTCTCTTTGTGTTTAAATAAAAAACAAAATAAGAAATCTAAAAACTGCACAGTTTATATCTCACATCGGATCCAGCTTTACAGACAATACCGTTATTCCGTATGAGAAATGCGAGTAATACGTGAAATATATATACATGTAAACTGCAATAAATAAGAGGCTTTACTTGCCATATGATTTGGGACTTCAGCCAACTTGAAAGATTTTCATCGTACACAGCAGGGGTGACGGTCGAAAAATTATGAAATATTTATACCAGGTCACTGTACGACATAGTTTAATTTTATTTTTTATTCAAAAAGAATTCATGACTATATATTCGTGCTCTACTCTTACGTTAATAAGATAAAATTATTAATAATATTGGAATGGATTACGTAAAATGGAAACAATATCCAGATCTTTTCAGAATTTCCCCTCTAAAAGCTTAGTTTTTTAACCAATCGGCTAAAAATCTATATATTTTTAATATCCAGTAAGAATTATGTGGAAATATGGATGTTTCAAATAGCAGGAAATATTGAAGTTAACAATAAACAAGTTGGAGAAATAGAACTTGGAAGAGAGAAATGTTTGTGAGTAGACGTACTGTTTTGCTTTGGATTTCGTTTTTAAGTTTTTAACGGTTTGTTGCGGGCTATATTTTTGGTTGGATGGACTATCACTGTTGGTAAGCATATTTCTGAAATTCTTTTAGTTTTTTATGGGTTTTGAATACTAAACTACCTTTTATCGTGAGATTTTTTTTGTTTTCTTGCCAGTTGGCAATAAGGTTCATTTTTCTGTGTTATTGACTGTAATATTTGTTTACTTGTCTTGAAGGAAGTCAGGTTGCCGTTATCTCAGTTGATAACACTATTAATCTGCTATATGATTTCTCCTATTCTGAATTTTATTTTATTTTGTTGATAAATAAGAGTCTCGGTAATATTATTATTTATTAATACATGACTGGGTATTTATTTTATTTTGTGGTATTCATTTTATTTTTTGCAGGCAAGATACAGAATGTATCTTGCCTCCAGAGTCGAGATAAATAAGGAAGAAGCATTTAATAAAACTCTAAAACAGCTAGGTCTCCCCAAGTCACACAAAGAAATTAATAAAAAAAAGCGTGTGGGTTGTCTAAACCCTAGGAATTGAATTCTTAAGCTTGTTTTGATGATATTAGATAATTTGGAACTTGTACTACCTAGAATGATGAAAAGAAGCCGGAGCCAACAGCAGCAAGCATTGCAGTATGCTGCTGGCTCCAAATATGTTGCTGGTATGCAGCATACTGCAATGCTTGCTGCTGTTGGCTCCAAATATTCTGCTGCGAGCGACTCGGGAGGGCACATTGGCGGACGAAAGGAAAAATGAACGTTTAAAAAGAGTAGATCTGCAAAGGCGGCCCCTACCGATTTCAAGAAGATGCAAGAGAATAGGATGGAACACTCTAATCAAGAAGAGCTGGTAAGATACTTGCAAGAGCTCATCAATCTAAGTAGGACGAAAATATGCGAATATAAGCCATACAAAACAAGAGATCAAAGAACTATCCGAAGCTGAGGTAATGCAGGTTTTTCAGGAATTTTTTTAAATTTAAGCCGTTTGATAGAAAGGTGGATGTAATTGAGGTGGATTTCCAGACCATGTTGGTGGTTGGCAGCTTGGAGCTACTGAGGAAGGCGCTAGAAACGCCGAAATAGATGACTTGATTGGTTCTAAATGAGATGGGTTTCAGTATACGGTGGAAGTATAAGATCTAATTTTTGTCGAGAGAGGGAAAGACCTGGCAGTAGTACTCGATTTGGTCAGGCCTAAGTGTAAATTCTCGGAGGCAGTTCGATGAGTGGTGGCAAGTCTCCGGAACCTGGAGATGAAAGGACTACTAAAATTTTGCCAATTGCATGTCTTTATCTGAGGTTTCAAGGATCCTGTGTTGGGAGAATGTTGCTGATTTTGAGAGACGGGTGTAACGAGGGTCATTGACTCCCCGATGGGTGATGGCAATATACCCTATATACGGAAGGAATTTTGTGAGGTGTTTTTTCAGGCTCACTGGGACGTTGTGTTAGGGGCGGAAGGAAACGATTCCGCCCATGCTTCCAGGAAGGATCTTGAAGCTGATTGGAGGACGCACCGCACTACAGGGCTGTACGTAGCTGAAACTCCTAGGATTAAGGAGAAGAGGGGACAGTCTCTGAGTAAAGTCTCTGCGGATAGGGCGAAAACAGTTGTAGTTAAGGTGGCTGATAGTGAAGATTAAAAAGCTATGCAGACCTTCTAAGTGATGTTAAAGACGGCGTCCACACTGGAGATCCGGAGATCCTCTCAGTTCGAAAGGTCAAGGAAAGGATCTCTTAACACTGAGGGGCCTCAGATTATGTTAAGGAAACTTTAAGATGGAGTTAAAGGAATTAATGTAACCCATAAGAGAAGAGACAGGATTCAAAGAATAAATATTCGAGACATCAATGCCATGGCCACCAAAGAAAAGGTAATTGCAGTGATGAAAAAGTTTGCTGGCAGGACGAAGATATAGAACAGGCACTTAGGATCAAACCAGCCAATTCCGGCATTCAGGTGGCCTCAATAGATTGACTAGTGAAATGACTGAAAAGCTCCTCCAAAAGGGCCGCGTAAGTGTGGGTTTTTCCTCCTGCAGATTAATAGTAAAGGTAAGGTATTGGTTTGCTGGCATTTCTCCCGCCACCACCCCATTCGATCGCCCTAGAGCATAAGACCGAATGTCTGTGCCACGAA
>JAAAKQ030050788.1:0-16278 GCA_010016005.3 Zanna intricata | reverse complement strand
AGGAAAGCTGCTATAAAGGGAAATTGAATACTAACATTCTAGCCGAATACTATTTGACATCAATTCGGTTTTCCCTTAGGCTGTTTATAAAAGAAAAGGCATCAATGAAATCATACTAACAGGTTTGGCCATGCAAAATGATAAATTTGACAGATTTTAACTATACTTTCCTTTAATTTTTATAACTGTAATTTACTAAGGGTGAGAAAAATTGTATTTACAGATATGTAGTGTATGCAAAAAAGCAATTCAAGAAATGGTATCACACTTAGGGAAACATTAAAAGAAATTGTTTTTGTCTATCAGTATAATCTAGTGATTATAATAATAAGTGGTAGTAAGATAGTATCTTCAGTATCAAATTAGTTGTATTGCAAATAATTGTTGATCTGCTTTGATTTTGAATGAATTAATTACAGTAGTAAAATTTATTAATTTTTTTTTTTTTTACTGGCAGTATGTTCAATCATGTAAGCCTCTAAGAATAATGCATACAGACACACATAAAATATTCTTTACTAGGGTAGGATGTTAGTTAAGGTGCTATAGATACACTTCACAAAGTTTGTAGCCACATATACTTGCAAACACAAAACTAATTGATGCCCATGATAATTATTTATAACGTGCTTGACGTATTTGTATAAAATTCATTTGTTCTTTGGATATCAATAGTTCCAAACCGGAATAAGAATTCATTCATTAAAAGATTGTATTTTCAAGAATTAGGATTTTCTTTACAACAAATTAAATCTCATTATTACACCATATGTAAAAATCAAGAAATTTCTCAGGAACTTCTGACTGGAAAATTACATTAATATTACATTAAATATTGAACCAAAATTTATTTTTATACAGTAAATGCAAATAAGACAGCAGGTTAAAGTGAAAAATATTATGATAGATAAAAGTAATAAGGCAAGGCATACCTTTTTTAGCATTATAATTTAAATGAAATCAAAATGACAGGTCAAGTACTAATTTCCATAATGTTGTCAAACAGCAAAAATGGAATGTTGTTCATAAGATAGAATACTAACAAGATCAAAGTGCAAGAAATCATTTTAAATGAACTTCTTCTGGAGTAGTGTGTGCAGTGGTTACTTTTTTTTGTTTGTTTTTTCAGTTTTTATATTAATAATGGTGCAACACTTTTCTCTTCTGTAAGTAAATTTGTTTTCAATTGATATTAATATAATTGTGAATAAGCAATATAGAAATTGTACTTTTTTTTAGGTAAATATTTTCTTTAGAAGTATTTAACGCTCTAATTACTGTTTAATCATTAAATATCTTTTATCTGATATGAATTCTGTAATGTAAGATTTAATTGCTTTTATATAATAATAAAGTGACAAAAAGTATTCTCTATTTGTACTCAGAAAACAGTAGAAGAAAGACGCCAACAGAGAAGAGCTGATCTGAAGGATAGAGATAGGGACCGCGATCGTGATCGTGAAAGAGAGAGAGAAGATAGAGAAAGAGAGAGGGAAAGGGAACGGTACCGTTCTTCTAGAGAAGACAGAGATAGGGATAGGGACAGAGAACGTGATAGAGATAGTCGTCGTTCTAGAGAAAGGAGGAGACGTAGTTCATCATCACGCTCTCGTAGCAAGTCACGTTCTTCAAGGTTTGTTAAAGAATTATTTTTTTTTTAATAATGAGATACAAACGTTTTTATTTGATTTAAAAAAGATATCTGTCTTATATTTAGATATTTTGTAACAGACCTGATTACATTTTATATTTAGTGTCATCAACTTCCTGTATTGTGAATTTTCATAAGTTTTTATGAGTTTGTAATTTATTTCTTTTAAAAGAATGTTAGTAATTAATTTCATAAAACCTAGTAAGTTACTAGGAATTGTCATAGGTTGTGATTCATAGAAGGTTTATTTTCCTGAAAAAAATTACAGTGTAATGAAGTAGTTGGCTAAATTATGCACTCCAATTTTAATGAAATAATAGTTTAAAAACTTAGCTAATAGGTAAATAAGTAATAGTTAAAAAAGAATATAATTCTTTTTCTCACTTTGGTTCATCATATGTAATAACCACAGGCAAGAATAAAATGGCTATGCATTAATTCACCTGTCAGTTCAGGCTTATGTTTTTTATGAATTTTATTGTGTAAAATTTTGCTACATGCTGGATCCAGAAAGCCGAAATATATGGCATTTTATTTTTCTACATAGTTTCCAGCTCAGGAAATATATTTTCCCAACGAGAAGGAAGGTGTCTTATCTCAGCATTGTGGAATGAAGCTAGTTGCACCAGGAGCCAGTTGCGCATGAATCCCTCCATGCCCTCGTTGTCTTCAAATCTTTGGCTCCTAGAGCTTCTTTAAGCAGCCCAAACAATTGAAAATCACAGGTCGATAGGTCTGGGCTGTAGGGAAGATGATCAAGTTGAGTCCAATGTATTTCTTCTAGTTTTGAGACAGTTAAAGCTGCAGTATGAAGCCTGGCATTCTCGTGGGAAGGTGGCCTCTCAAATCAGTTGGTGATATGCAGTAGTAATAAACATTGATTGTGCATCGCTCAAACAAAAAATCTGTGCCTCGCTGGACAAAAAGAATTGGTTGAAAGAACACTACCAGCTGACAGTCGAGTCTTTTGCTTTCACTGGGGCTGCCTTCCCTTTCCTCTGCCACTCCGTACCGGCTTGTTTCGACTGGGAAGTGTACTGGTGGATCACATTTTGTCACAGGTGACAATCTGACTCAAAATTGTATCACTCTGTTTTGCAAACCTTGCTATAAGCCTTGACAGATCTCCAAATGTCTCAACTTCTGACCTGAGGTCAAAAGGCAAGGTACACTTTTTATAGCCATCTGGCATTCACTTTATGGAACTGTAGGTCGTTTGTGACAACTGCTTGAATAGCCCCCATAACTTATTCTGACCTGTTCTGCAATTTCAGAAACTCTTACCCGTTGATCTTCTTAAAGAATTTCTTGAACCGTGCAAATGTTTTTGTCTGTAATGTTAGTCTGAGGACAGCAATCGTGTTCCTGATTTCCATTCTTCCTTGAACTTTTATGCCAGGCAAACGTACAAGTCCTGGACAATGTTTGATCCCCAACCATCTCCAGAAAATTTCCATCACTTGGAACTCCTTCATGAGCAAGAAATTTTATAATTTTGCATTGGGCAATGAAGGGGTGCACCTGTTGCTCCAACATTGTGAGTGTTAGTGACGAATTGATTGAAAGTGTGGAATGGCCGGCTTTCCCAAATCCTAATGACCCCACCGAAGCATACTAGAAGAAGCACCGATCCAGTCCTATTCAACCGTTGATGCCAAAGAACAAAAATCCCATTTTTATTTGATTTACTCTCATAGTTAAGCAAGCTTAGCTTGCTTCTTCAAACTTATTTAACAGCATCGTCTATTACTATTTTTACATTAATTCTGTGGTGATACTGAACAGATAATACAACTTAATACTACTATTAAGGTAGTGGTTAATAAAGACTAGCTAATTATATTGGCCTCAATCCATAAATGTCAAATTACTCAATTCACTTGTGCATCTGTTTTCTAGAACTTTGTTAAATATATTTGAATAATAAAAACATTTTCGTATAACATTATAGAAAAGATGCATTATTTTATTATCTTTTCAGTTATTAGTACTTCGATTACTTGATATGGTTCACTTGGATGCACTTGCCAAATATGAACAGAATGAAAGATTTGAATTTTGTCATTTGTTTGGAGCATTACACCAAGAGCAATACTTTGAGAAAATCACACTGCTGTGCTGTTTTAATTTTTATAGGACAATTGTATTTCCAAATCCATGGAATTCCCTGATGCACTAAATTAGTCATTAATTAAAATACAAGTTAATGTAATTCAAGGATTCAGGTTCAGTTGTGGACCTTAATCAGATGTCCTTGCTGTCATGTGAGAAAGTATCTGTGTCTATGTGGTTTGTAAAAAGATCTGCACACTTGAATGCCTACAAGATTTTACACCAACATCTTCAAGCTGTAATTTTAAAGTGTTGAGGAATTTGATAATGGATGTTGAAATCTGATTTTAGCATAAATGGCAATTTTTCAAGAAAGTCATCTTTAGCAGTGAGATCTAGTACATCAATAAAAGAATGGTCAGATTTGAGAACCCTCGAGTGATGTATCGCATTCATTATGAACCCACTGTTAATTGCAGATTTTGGGCTTGCATTGTGTAGTGGGGGTCATATGATTTCGAAAATTGACCAAAAATGCAGTTGAAAATCCAAATGATGAAAATAAAGTTTTGTGTCTAGTTTCAGCAGCACAGCATAACCTCTCTCCCATTGCATGTGAAATAGTTTATTTATAGAAAGAAAATTTCCTTCTAATCTCATCTTGAGGAATGGTCACAAAGGTGTTGTTTTTGACGTAATCTTCTTTGTTTGGAGGTTTGTGAAATCTTGTATTTTAATTAATGAAGAATATTGCATTTGTTGTGTTTCACTATAATATTATACTTTTATTTAAGTGTAATTGTAATAGTTCTAATGAAGGCTCTTGTGTCTTGTAACCTTTCCAAAGCCCAGCTCATTGCTGGGTTGCTTATTACTTCACTTAATACTGAATATTGTTTGCATCTTTCCAAGTAATACAATTTTTTTGTAAACTAAATGTGAATAAGAATGATTTGCATCATGAATCATATGTTTCCAGATTAATTTGCAAAACAGTCCTTTTTTTCTGAGGTTTTAATGACATTTTTTGTCTAAAGATGTTTCGATTATATTTTATAAATATGTATTTAAGACCACTCTTACCATGAAATTTCTTATTGTAAAGTTTTTAAAAATTCTGCACTCAAGAATCATTTACAGTATTAGCAGAATAAGAGCAAAACCTCAATTTAATAAGGAGTTTCTATTTGCTCTGTTGTGACTGGAATAAAATGTTTACCTAGGTTAGTAATGTAATAATCTGAACCAGTTATGTTATTTACTACATGGTAACTATTAGTTTTGACCAGTTATTGAAAAGTGTAGATTTTGAGTATTAACAACTAAATTGTTATTTTAGATAAAATGTAGTAAAGTATTTTTTGAGAGAGGAAAAAGACAGAATTATATTATAATTAATTATTTTAAAAGAAAGAAGATGAGTATTAGTAATTGGATGTTTCTCTTTTTTGCATGTTGCATGTTTCCAATATTGAACATGTTCTATACTTAAAAGGAAGGATATGTGCTATGATGATAATGATTTTTATTTACGCTATTAGTAATCATTGCAAAATTACTTGGTGTGTATATAAAGTTTTAATTTATTATTTTATTATATTGTGTTCAGAAAATTATTTTTGCCTAAATGTTAATATTAAGATTAATTTTAGTTGTGTCAAGTTACAATTAACAATTAAATTTATCTTCTTCGCCATAAGTTTTCCCATTGTTCATTTGGAGTTATCTTGACATGCCATGTTTTCAATGATTGCACTCTCTTCAGCAATTAAAGCCTCCTTCCACTTGGTCTTTCTGTTTCTTGCTTTCCTCAATCATTTTCTTTTCACAATTGACATCCCTCAAGACCATTTTTTAATATTTTGTAGAATTTCCACCAATTTTAACAACCTATATTTTCTTTCCATAACTAAATTTAAATAATTTTCATTAAAATCATCTTTGTGATTAGAAAAAATGTAACTGGCATTGGTGCTGCTTCCACTTTATGAACCATGTTTTACACCCATCAGCACTCTTCTCTCATCAAAGGGTGTTCAAAGAGTATGCAGGCTTTTTGAATCTGATGGACCTTTGTGTAGACAGATTCTCAGAAAAACTTTCTAGATATACTGTAGGTAGTATATCCCATCTAAGTGTATGTTTCCCAGTAGATAACTTATAAGTTATCTATCTAAAAAAAAAAGAAAATTGTTATTTATAAGCACAGAATAACTAGTTTTTATTGCTTTAATGGTTAATGGTTAAACCTGTACTCTCTTCAGCCTTAATCCCTTCCTGCATACTCATCCTTCCAACTCCTTGGTCTACCTCTTCTCTGCTTTGCTGTATCATAATTTTCTTCCCACAGCTGATATTCCTCAGGACTTGACCGTACCAGTGTTTAGTTAGATCAGGATTTAGATCCATTAGTTTCCAAGTGTATATACTCTTCTAAAACATGAAAGGATTACCCAGTAACAAAAACAATATTTTCTTGTAGACGTATACATCACATTTTGCTTTTTGATATCATACAGAATTCCAAATGTTTTATCTTTTCTTCCATTTTCCCACCTACAGGATTCCCTGCTTTGAACATATTTATATGCAGTTTACCACCAAACTAAGACATTATCCTCTTTAATTATTTTCATCAGTTCCCTCTTTTGTTAACAATTACTTGATTCTTTCAAACCAGTGTACTTTTTCCATTTCACAATCATATTTTAGACGTGTTTTTTTCTGATTGTTCACATTTCAGATTCATAGAATACCACATTTTGCACTATAACATTTATACATTTACTGAATTACTTTAAATTTGTAAGCTTTGTAATATATACTAGGCTACTTAATGTTGTTTCTTTTTTTATTAATTTATTTGGTGTAAAATATGAATGTATATTATATTTTTCAATGTAGAATCTGTCTGGCCATTAATACATTCATGAAAAGTTCATATGATTAGTGAAATTTCATACAATTCAATGTTGAACAAAACTTACATTGTTTCTTTGAGAATCATAGATCATTATAGTTTATAAACCATAATTCATGGTTTGGTTAAAATGAAACTTTAACCATTATAAGTAAAACAAGCAAAATTACATTTACAAGTTCAGTAATTAGTTCAGTTAATTATGGTGAACATTTTAGATTTTCCTCATTTTTTGTGCAACATTGAGCTGTGTTAAAATGTACTGGCTTAGACAAATTGATATTTGGTTATTATTATACAACTGCACCTTATAACTGAGCAAATGAAACATGCTTCTTGCAGCATGTGCCACTGTATAACTTCCAGTAACACATTCCTTGTAGCATTTAAGTTACTGAAAATCAGTTATAATTTTTTTGTTTATTACTTGCATAAGAATGTAGTTAAAAAAAATACAACGAAACATTAAAAATGACAAATCAAAAATATTTAACTTGTTCATTGGTACAGTTTATTTAATACAACTTTGAATCTTATCTATTACAAAGTTACTAAATTTTATCATAGAACTTTAATTGTTCTGGCAACCGGTGCTGTAGTACTCGCCCTCACCTGTTAATCAACTATTTTTATTGCTGGCAGTTATTTTAAGCAGACGCATACTTAAAATGAAATTAGGAATTTCATTATATTTAAATTGTACTCTCTTAATTGGTATATTAGTATGTTTTTATTACCGTCATAATTTTCAAAATATACTGGTACGGATAAGTAGATAATGCTGAATTGCTGTACAAAGGCAACATAAGACAATTTTAACACACTTTTAACAATATAAGACAATTTGTTAGGCACCTTTAAAATTCGTAGAATCTAACAAAGATCAGCAATCCATAGAACTCAATGCTATAAATTGACACAACATAAAAAGACTAGAAAATAGTTAATTTAAAAAAATCTGAATTGAAAGTGGCATTCAGAACATTAGGTGAAACAAATCGCCAAACGTAATATCCCTGTTATTTATAAACTGAACTGCTTCAACTGTACAAAATTCTACTACATCTGTCTGAAATAGATGCAGCTTCAAAGAAAGATGATGTAAGCCCTTAAAAAATTCTTCTCACATTTACCTTCTTGGCATTCTATACATATACATTAAGGACTTCATCGTGCAATCTATTCTAATTTTATAAAAATGTACAAAACTATATAACAGTGATATACTAAATGAAACAATTGTTAATTACCAGTTGACAATTGTTATATAAAGTTTTACACTTGATACATTTGGTTCAATCTGTTTTTACTGCATTACAAGATTTTAAAAGGAAAGTTTTGTATCTAAACCACTTTTTTCTTAATAATAAATTAGTCATTAATAATCAGTAATAGTAAATCAGTGTGCTAGATAATTGAAAAATATTTGTAAGTAAATTTAACTACATAACAGCCAAATGCAATATTGCCTTTAAAAGATGTATATTTTAATACCTTTATATTATGAATAAATATTACATGCAATCTGTAGTTTTTTGAGCAATGATACAGTATATATAGTATAGTATAGTATATAATGATATAGTATATAGTGAAGATTTAATGTACAGGGCTGTTGTACGGTCAGTTTAATCTATAAATATTTGTAGTTAGCGAGCAAAGAAGAAAAACTGTATTTTAAAATATGAAATTTTGTTTGCAGGTCACATAGATCTCGCAGTACATCACGAGGACGCCATTCTAGATCTCGATCAGAAAGATCAAGGTCGCGAGATCGTAGACGTGACAGGGAAAGAAATCGTGTGGATGAAGATTCTAATAGTAGAGATTAGGCATCTAATTTCCATTAAATTTATTACATCATTGTAATTTATTACAACAGTTTTCTGAAAGATAGAAAATTTTCATAATTGTACATTTCAACAAAAAAACTATTTATAAATATATGTAATAGATTTAGATATTATGTAGGATCTCTGATATTTTTTTAAGTCTCCAGTAAAAAAGGTTATACTGATATTTCTTTTTGAAATAACAGTTGCATTTTAAATAAGTTATTTTAAAACAATATTCTGTCTATAATAAATATATATATCTATATAAAGAAAAATGTGGTTGTTTTATGTGTTTACTATATTAAAAAAAAAAAAAAAAAAAAAAAAAAAAAAAAAAATGGAAAATTAGTTTTTGTATTTAATTTAAAAAAAAAAATGTTTCAATAACTATAAAATAAAAATTATTTATTGAATTATATAATTTTACGATGATTATATATAATTTCTTCTTATCTGTTGTTTCTTCCATAATTTTATTAGTACATAAATAAAATAAATTCTGCTGTGATACTGGGAATATTTATAATTATATTATTGTGGGAAGGGATTAAATGAATTAAAAACTACAGCTTCATAATAAGAATAAACTAATAATCCATTCAACAAAATATAGGATGGGACAGTCAAACTGCATACGTGTTAAAAAAAGCATAAATTTTTTGTCATATTGCAACAGTCCTTAAAAACACAAATGGAAATTAGTATACAAGCAGAAAAAAAAATTCATTTTTGGAATATTACTCCAATAAGATGTGAATCATTTTTTATACATTATAATACGGTGTTATTGCATGAATTTCTTAAATTTGCACTTTTAAGTTTTCTATTGCTGCTTTACAATTCTCTGAAATCTTCATTTTGAGATATTCCTGTAAGTAGTAATCGCAAGAGCTCAGGTAGTCTGGTGATCCTGGAGGCCACTCACTAAACATCACCATTCCTACTGAAGAAGTGGTTCAGAAGGTCCATCAACACCCTGGCTATATTACTATTTGTTCCATCTTGTTAGAAATGTTCTCATTCACAGGAAATTGTCAAATTTTCAGGAATGAGGAAGGTTTCTTTCTAGTATTTGACTTAGAATAGTGAGCTGATGTTATAACTGCATAGGTATAATTATTTCTTCCTCAAAGAAATAAGGGCCAATTATTCCATTTGGAAGAGATCGCTCATCAGACTGTCATTTTCACTAATGGAGAGGCTGTTTGTAAGTTTCTTGAGGGTAGGTAGCCCAAAAACAAAAATTGTTTTATTTATATAATATCCACTGTGGTGGAAATTAGCCCTCACCGCACATCAATAGATTATGGATGATCTGTGGGTCATTTCCAAGTAGTTGTAACATGTGCTCACAAAAGCCATTGTGAATAAGTCCCATAAACAAAATGTACATTCACTTTATACACTTCAGTTTCTGCAATTAGTTTTTTTGTAACTAATGCTTGGTATCACTTGCTGTAGTTTTACTTGCATTGCTGGGAGTTTGACATAATCTAGAAATGTTATTTTCTTATATCTAAACTACCCATCGGTAAGTTCAATATTTTATATATATATATATATATCTTCCTGGATAATCTTTTTCTTTGCTTTTTAGCCTCTAGAATCACTGTAAGGCATTACTTCAGAAGACAAGATGTATGAATGTGAAGTGTACTTTTGTTCAGTCTCTGGTCGACTAATTTGAGATATGTGGTTCATTGAAACCCAACCACAAAGAACACCAGAATCCACGATCTAGTATTCAAATCTGTACAAAAGTGACTGCCATTACTAGGATTTGAAACTTAAAACTCTTGACTTTTGATATCAGTTGATTTGCAATGACGAGTTCCATCAGTAGACCAACCTGGTGGGTTTACTGAATAATGTGCACTTTTTTAAATGTGCATTTGGATTGTTGCAGAATTTTTTTTTGTAGTTGACAAAAACAAAATAAACTATTAAATTGATAATTACTGCTGCTTTTTACTTGAAGATGTGATAATTCATGGAATTATGCCAGAAAATACAACTCTTTTGGAGGACAAAGGTATTACCAAACGTGACCCCCAAAGCTATAATTGGTTTTTTCTGAAAATTTGTATTTCAGATAAGTGGAAAACGCAAAAAAATTACCAAACTTGTTTTACAACCTTCCCTTAAAACCGTAACTCAGGTGCTCCTTGTTGCATAAATTTCCCAAGAACTTTGGATGAAAATGTTAATTTGATTCGTTTAATAATTTTGTCATACTGTTTATAAAGAAACTTTATTTATGCCTTTTACAGTTATTGT
The DNA here is from genome assembly GCA_010016005.3 of Zanna intricata. NCBI lineage: Eukaryota > Metazoa > Arthropoda > Insecta > Hemiptera > Fulgoridae > Zanna > Zanna intricata. Next base: position 5,543 of record JAAAKQ030050788.1, on the reverse strand, counting down.
AGCTCAATAATTTATACAAAGAAAGCTATGAATGGTAAGTTTTAGGTGTTTGCAAGGTCTGATGTAAATAAATTACTTGAACTGAAGCGCCCTGTTATTAATTCCTAGTTTTGATTTGAGATTTATGTCGAAAGTGAAATTTCATCTTTTTTTGTACCACTTTATATTTTCAAAAAAAAGAATTTCAAATCTTATACATCTTGAAAAGGAAAATTGAACTATATTATTATAACTTTTCAAAAATTTGTCTGCATTTTATCCTTGAATACAGTTTGAAATTTTCCTCTAGCAAACTTTAAGCAATATAAAAAACTATAATCTTGTTATATCACTCCAAACACACTACAGTGTTAAAAGCCTACTGTAGTGAGATCAACACTTAGGAAAGATCAAAATAGTATATGAACACCTTTAACAGGTTCACTCCTACTCTGATCAGAGTACATCGACTACTTTCGGTAGTGCCACCCACTCCGAACAAAAGTTTGATGTTTATGAAGGTTCATCCGATGTGTATAGTGGAGTGGGGCATACAGAAAAAATTGTGTGTCAGTTGCTTGAAGATAAGTTAGGTAATGGGCCTGCTGTTTATTAAGATAACTATTACAATAGCGTTAATTTGGCAATTAAATTATTAGACCAAAATACTTATTGCACAGGAACTCTGCAGGCCAAAAGTAATGACTGCCAAATTAAAACTAGGAGAAGATAAAAACATGTTTTTCAATAGGGTGCATGTAGGGAAATGGAGAGACAAACATAACAGAATTTGAGAACGAAATGGGTGCGTTTTGAAACAGAAAAACCTATCGCTGTTATTGGGTATAACAAGTTTATGTCGAATTGATTGTCAGATCAAATGATGGCTTATTATCCATGTAATAAGAAACCGATTAGGTGCTATAAAAAATTATTTGTGCATGTATTATAGATGAGTAGTAAACTCTTATTATTTATATAACAAATATACGCTAGTTGGCAGTTTATATGACTTTCGAATTGAATTAATCAGAAGTTTGTTATCCTCGAAAGATTTACTATGCATGCAACTTACAAAAAACCTTGCACACAGCATAACTAAAATTGGAAAAAATACAAAAGAAAAAAAGGTCTAAAAGAAACCAAACGAGTAAGCAGGAAAGATAAAATCAGGATGCGAACAGTTTACGAAAAGTTGTAAAAAAATATTAAAATGTGTGGTGTACAATAAAATAGTTTATATGTGAATAAAATGTTCTGTTATTTAAGATCTGTGAAAAACCTCAACCCTTGGATTGGAGTGTTCAGCATCTTGTGAAAAATTCAGTAATCAATGCCGACCACTCTGATCGAAGTTTATAATTAATTTTTTACCAAATTGTGCAATTTATATTTTAGTATTAATCAATCGTCATTTTATAGTTACAAAACATATTTAAAACTAATAATAACAAAAATATTCGGCACAGGAGGAAAACTTACAATATTTTGTTGGCAGTGAATCTGTTAACAATTTCCCTTGAAATGTGGTTATGTCTTCTCATCTCTCTCAGTTTTTACCTTTATCTCTTTTTCTGTTTAGTCTTTGGAATTACTGTAAGGTATTACTTCAGAGGATGAATGTGAATGAAGTGTAGTGTTGTACAATCTCAGACCAATCATTCCTGAGAAATGTGGTTAATTGAAACCCAACCACCAAAGAACACTGGTTCCTACTTCTATATCAACTGACTTCAGCCATACCTCGGGTAATAAGGTATCTTCCAAACAGCTTATCAATGACGAAATAAATTTAAACTCTTAATATTTTGTTGAATGTTATTCTGACTCCTTAAGAAGCTGTTGTTTACATTTACACTTCATAACTATTACCCATTACCATAGCAGAATTTTAAAATACTCATTCCCAACTGGTAAAAATAACTCTATTATATAACATCACAAATACCACTTTTAGCAAACACAAATAAATATTCATACATCAGTTAAGTACAGACCAAAATAACTCATGTTTGTAGTATTATTCAATCCTGCATACATAATTTTTCACATCAAATTTCTCTCTTTTAGTCTGTTTATATCCCATTCCTTAAAGAGACTTTCTTATAACTAAATTACGGTCTAAATCAATATTTACTTTTTATTATATTTTACAATCCATAATTTAGTTTCCAAAGCCCCGCCTAACCCTTGCAGTATCTTTTGAACTCAAAAGTGTTTCTTCTATGATTTTTTAAAAAGGCTATTCACACAAAACAATAGTTTGTACAAAATTCTGAAAATCTAGATCATTTGTTTCTCTGCTTTAGCCCATACTCTAAAAGCATTTTCTCTTCTTGCACTTTTCCTGCTATATCTTGCTTTTTCCTGTCTACTATTATAATCACCAAAGAGGTTCTGGATTATGGCAAGGACATATTTATATTAACATGAAGAGTGAAATTCATGAAAATAATGGGTGTTGCTTTTCAGTTTAATCATTTTTTAGATGTTATATACAGGTATATTAATCAATTAAAATCTATTTGTTTTAAAAGGAGGGATTAAAAATTCAAAAAGCCATGATTAACAATTGTGCATTACAATTTCTCAAAGATATATATTGTGTAGGAAATTATATAAAAATCCACACAACCACAAAACTATACTGATATAAAAAAAGATAATACACTACATTTCTATTATCAAAATTTACTATTAATTTAGAATTTTGTTTACAATACATGTTAAATATACGTATATCTATTTGACAATAGATAATAAGCAATGTTTAAGTGTTCCATTTAATAAGCAAAAAATAGAAAAAGTTGTTACAAAACTCTTACCGGCCCAATTTCATTTCTATGTAATACATATCACATTTTATAAGAATAAGATGGGTAATTCTGTGGGAAGGTATTTTGCAATAAGATCTGAAATGAGACGGGAATACATTGTCAATTTCTTGTTTAAACTGGGAGTGTGGTGATAGATGGGACTATCATAAACAGACTGGCAGGTATGAGAATATGCAGATGATGATGTGGTCATTATAGCAAGGATGATTCCAGCATTGAGAGAGGATGGTAGAGTTGTAGGACTTAAGATTAATGAAGCTAAAACTAACTTTTTGAAGTTATCGCCATCAGCAAGAGATATAGAAATAAGAAATTATATTCTTAAGCATCTTGTGTATTTGGGTGTGTTAACTGGCACTAGTGGAAAATTGTCTGATTAGATGAATAGAAGTATAATGGTGGATTACAGTGCTTATTATGCTGTATGAAGTTTTTTAAGCCATGCCTCTTATCAAAAGCAACTAAGATGAAACTTTAGTAAGGCCTGCAGTATGTTATAGTTCTGAAATGTTGGTGTTAATAGTAAATGATTTAATTGAAGTTAAAATTGTTGAAAGAAAAATAATGAGAAGAATCATTGGACCAGTCTGTAAGAATAGGAAGTGGATAGGGAGAAATAATTATGAAATTAATGACTTACTGGAAAATGAAGATATAAGGTTCATTGAATCAGAATGGCAAGTCATGTGACAAGAATGGGAGAGGATATGGAGGGAAACAATGTACAACAGGAAGACCAAGGAATAGATGGATGATGTGGAGCGTGACTTGAAGACACGGCATTTTCAATTTGACAAGACTACCAGAAGAGAAAGATGGCTGGACTATGTTTAGGTGGCTAGGGGTTACATCAACCAGTAGTACCAAAACAAATTGATGAAAAGTCAGTCTTCTTTCACAGAACTATGTAAGTGGTATTTATTTTTTTTAAGTTAATACTTCTTTTGGCGGGCCCGCGAGCAGATTTTGAATGGGGAAAATCGCCGGTTTGCCTTCACGTCACGGTATCGTAAATATATAAAGCTGCACGGGTCACTGACTGATTGACATTAATTCTAACCCCTAAGGAGGCCTCAGAGCGAAAAATATCAAGAGAGCTTTTTTGTAGGGGGTGCGTAAAACCGACCAGAAAATCCGAAATCTTGAAATTTCCTCACGCGCGGGGGAATTACACCCCCTAAAATTTTAGGGCACTACAAGGAGACGTCTGAAAAAAGTTTCCCTGGAAACGTCGCAGGGAAACTTTTTGTAGAGCCCGTAGAACCGCTTACGATTTGAGAAAAAAAATTCGGCTTCCGCCCCCCATTGGACTCGAATTCCAAAACCCTGTTTTTTTTTTTTTTTACTTTTTCTGCCGTCTTATCGCTCCCATGAAACTCTCCTGAGGTCGAAATCGATATTCCTTTATAGGTTTGATCCGGAACAATGTGAGAAACTCCATACAAAACGTTCAAAAATTGTAGGGGATCTGGGAGAACCCCAAAATTAAAATTTCATCGTCTTTGAGAGCGTGCAAATCTTTTTTCGACATGCGAGCAACTTTCTTTACTTATCTGTGACCTATGGTTTTTATTGGTGCCTCCCCCTTCAGAAAACTCTAAAGTTTATTATAGGTCTTTAACTCGATCAAGTGATCGGGAAAAATTTAGAGATACGGGGGCTTTATTGGAAAATTGTGTATTTTTTTGAGGCCTACTGATAATATAAGGTGTAAGGAGATCCTACAGCGCAAAATTGATTAGAATTACTTTTGTTTAGCGTCCTGTGAAACCCTCGGAAAACGTTTAAAAAATTGGGGATATGCTCCCCCCCCTTGCCGGGGGGGATTTAACTTTTTAAATAAGCGTCTGTGCGAAAAAACACGAGACCTTTTTTTCGGGGATCAAAATAAACTGAGGGGCCCATGGTCATATCCCCCTCTGATTAACAAGAGGGGCTCTGGAACCAAATAAATATTTTAAGCTGGCCCCCCGAGCACAAGGAAACCTCGGAGCGAAAAAATCGAGAAATCTTTTTTGTAGAGGGTGCGCCAAAAAGACCGGAAAATCCGAAATCTTGAAATTTCCTCCGCGGGGTGGTTTTACGTCCCCCAAAATGTTTGCGCGACTACAAGGAGACTTCGCGGGGAAAATTTTTGTAGAGCTCGTAAAACTGCATAAGAGTCAAGAAAGGAAATTCGGCCCCCGCCACCCATTGGGCCCAAAATTCCAAAAAAAACCTGTTTTTTTTTACATTTTCGGCCGTCTTACCTCTCGCCTGAAACTCCCCCGAGGTCGAAATCGATATTCCATTATAGGTTTGATCCGGAAAAGTGTGAAAAACTCCATACAAAACATTCTAAACATCTAGGGGGTCAGGGAAACTCCAAAATTAAAATTTCATCGTCTTCGAGAGCGTACAAACCTTTTTTCAACGTGCAAGAAAATTTCTTTACTTATCTGTGTGCCATGTTTTTTATTGGTGCCTCCTCTTCAGAAAACTCTAAAGTTTATTATAGGCTTTTAAACCTATCAAGTGATCGGCAAAAATTTTGAGACACAAGTCTCAAAATACTGTGTATTTTTTTAAAAATATATAGCCAGGATGCTAGCCGTCCTCCGTCCTGACCTAGCAAAGCTAAGTGGGCACTGGACACAGCTCTCGGCAGCCTTGAAACAGTGTTGCTCCCACCCCCTACCGACTAAACCTTCCTCACCGCTTTCCCAGGGGCAGCTGGAATCGCCTCTC
>JAAAKQ030050766.1:0-16279 GCA_010016005.3 Zanna intricata | reverse complement strand
GCTAGGAACGGGAGGGGTGGTGTGGCGGCCGGAATCGTCACTTGGTGGGTGTCTTCCCCTACGGGGGTTGGGATGACTAGGATTTAAATCTACCTGATGAAGTGGTGGAGTGGAAGTGACTTCCAGTCCATTATGAAGGTTGGCAAACAATTAGACCATCAAACAATGGCTGAACAGTTTGGAAAATCCTTAGGGAGGGTAACAGAACATCAACTAAGTATATTATACTAATGCTATAAGAGTACATGTATTTTGAATACAGTGTTGAAGTAAAAGAGGCCTCATCATTCAGTAATTTATACTAAATGTATGTTTTTATTAAAATGTATATATATGCTGGTGTGAGATAGTTAAAATAAATAAAAACCTGGTTTTATCATGGTTTCCCTTGATTCATCCAAGCAATTTCTGGGATAGTCCTCTTTTGAAACCATTATGTAACACACTTCCACATTCCTATTTTGAAGCATATATTTTTAATTTCAAATCAATCGGAGAAAAATAAAATTTTTTTGAGAATAATTAATCGCTTTTTTTTTCTAGTATTAATGTTAGTACTTTATTGCAACTTAATTTAAATCCTAATCCACCTGTGAAAGTAACTAAAGTGATTTGTAACAAATCGTCATATTGTTTGAAATTTGACATCCAGATATAGTAGTACTATGTAAATAATGCATCATTTTTTTAAATTTTATTCAATTCATATACATAACTGTTTTTACTTCTAAATGTTAAGAGTTTATTATTGCTGTTTATTAGTTTAATTATGAAAGTTTAATTTTTTTACCTGTTCAACATCATGCTTTAGGTGACGACTGTGCTGGTGACCTGCTGCAACAAGTGCTTTTCTAAATAGCTGATCCCATGAAGTTGATGTCACATGACAACAAAGAGAATCCAGAAGACTTTGTAGTGGTGGTTTTATTAGATCAGGAAGCACTACTACACAATTAAAATATTACATATTTATTATATGATAAGAAACTAATATTTATGAATATAAATGAATATATATCTTATTTATATAAAATAAAATGAAATTCAACTTTACCAATAATTCATCCACGTTAAAAACTCTTTTTAAGCACTTTTAATCATTCGACCATCTTCATGAAAAGTTATTCTTCTATTTGAGATCATTAGAATTAAAGTCTGTAGATTGTAAATTTATAAAATATTAAAATCATAACAACTGGTTGTCAAAGTATGAAGGTAATCATATCTGTTATGTAAGAAAGTTGCAGTTGTTATCAAGTATAACTTGAATTTCATTTCATTTTATTTATATTCAAATAATATTATATATCAACTGTGTCATGCTTAAAAAACTTAATTTATAATATATATCTATATAACTTTTCAATAAAAGTAGCAAAAGTATATCTGCTGCCTATAAAGCCAACATTGTGCATTTTTTATTGCATGACAAATTTTCTTAGGATGATCAAATTGGTTTTTTTTTTGTACAAAATCAAATTGAACTGTTCTGTTTTATAGTACCTTAATAAAATACATAGTTTGTCACTTTATTAAAGATTTAGTGTTCATATATATGTGTTTTTCTACATACTCATCTGAAGTATAGAATATCTTGTGATTCCATAAAAAAATCAAAACAAGTTTTCGAGATACAGAAATACACAGTCAGATTTTGGTGATCATAGGTATGAAAAATGCAGAATGATATCTAAAAAATGTGATAAGTTAACTTATTCTTGTGTTTTTTGAATGACCAATCTTTGCAAAAAAAATTATTTAAAAAAATAACAATACCCAAATCTGTAACAAGAAATAAATATTAAACATTAAAAAAATACTACTGCTGAAAAAAAAACATTGTTTACAAATGTTGCTCATTTTGTTCTGGTTTTTACAATAATACAAAATCACAATGGTTTTCCATTGTGATTTTGTATTATACTAGCAATACCCTGTTTGAATTTTGAAAATCTGAAGATCAGGTCGCAAAGATATAACAACATTTCTGAATAACTGTGATCTGTAAGATCAAGAGTGTACCTGATGCGCGCAAAAGTTATCCTTCAATCTACTAAGAAATACTTCATTTAAATTTTGAAAATCAGACTATTATTTGCAGATATATTCTAAGAGCACCTCCTAGGACCTCCCAAAACACCGTCCCATGGGCAACCTGTTTGTTACCAGTTAATGGTGAAGATTGATCTAACTTCGCACAAGATACTTGCTTCCCCTCACCAGTCTAGCCTCACATGCATTCCCCTACGGGAACCCCGTTATAATTAAGCAGAAATCTTTATTAATCAAACATTTTATTTAATGTAAATTTAATTCTATTATTTTTAATTGATTTGAATCATTCAGTTTAAACCCAGCTCACTAGTAATAGAGCCTCACAGTTCATGAATTCAATTTATTAAAGTTTTGTGTCTCAAGCAGCAAATCTCCACTACTACAAATAGAGCTAACACTCCCAGTAATGTAACGATTCCAGTGCAGGGTCCTACATCTAAATCAGTTCAGCCATTGAACTATTATGTTGTTGGAACAAACATGCAAATGCATAAAAATCCCTAATTTTCTACACTTCCTTTCAATATATACAGAAAAATTTACTCTAATAATTTTCAATAACACAATGCTTTATGAATTATATGGTAGTTATCTCTTGATATTCAAGAATTATTTTTCATTGTGTATATTTAACAAATATTGTTCATGTGCTTACATTTTAAATGATTAATTTAGACTTTAATGAAATCTATTTTTTATTTTATAGTAACAGTGTATTTTTTCATATGTTCTGATCAATTCCATGGTTTCCCTTGACCCATCCAAGCTAAGTTTGGCGGTAGCTCCTTTTTCTAACCATGGAATAGCATGTCTACCCATTCATGGTATGATTTATATAATATACTATTTTGAATGAATCAGAATAAAAGATTTTTTTATTTCTTTGATGCTGACAGTTTCATTATATCTAATCATAACAGTAGAATATGTAACCAAAATTTTATTATGTCATAGCATAGTTCAAAATACAATACCCAGGATATAATAAAAATGATAAATATGGTTATAATGAAGTTAACATATTAACATCATGGTTTTCACTTAAATAATTGAGCTGTGTAGAAATAAAGTTTGAAATTTTGGAAAAGTATTATAAATCTCATAATTAATTATAAGTTCTCATACTGTAATTAATATATGTGGCTAATTATTTAGAAAGATCACGTGCATTAAGAAGACAATAATCTTGTAATATGTTGCTGTGGTCATGTTAATCTTAAATAAACAAGGAATTAGTGTCACACTACCATAGTTTTTAAATTTTGCCACCTTTTGTTGTAATAACGATGATGAATGTTTTTTTACTTTTTCTTAATGTATGAGAAAGGAATAAAAGTAGATTTTGATACAAACATTATTATTCAAATAAGTATATATTTATAACTCTATTCTAATGGGAATTACTTAGAAAAAACACCAAAAAGAACGTCAATATGATGCCTTTCACTCAACCCTTACATCTCTCCTTTGAGTACCCACACCAAACATTTCATAATTCAGTACTTTATAAGTGTAATATACATTATTTTTCAACAAAATAATTGGTTATTGTGTATATAGTTATTGACTTTTCCTAACAATCGGCTAATTCAATATTTTAAGTCAATTAGAAGAGGTTAGTGAGTGAAAAAAAGAGTTGGGTTATGTTTGCTGATATTGTAAGAATCTCAGAAACTTGCCTAGTTTCATTTCTGTAATTTAATCTCGTTAACATTTCATTACAATCTTATCAGTAACTGAAATCAATTAAGACAAAATTCAGTGAGGTATATTTAAGAATGAGTAATAAACATTAGATACCGATTATATGTAAAAGAAAAAATGTTGACAAGAGCATTGATAGAAATTCAAAATATTACTCTCGCCGCTACGACAATATTGGTTGTAATACAATAAAAAGTGAAAAAGTAAAGTGCACAAATGAAACTTGTAGTTGGCTAACACAGCTGATTAATTAAAAAAATAAATCGCTTGAATTATTGTAATTAAATGTGATAATGACATATTGTCCACTAATGAATAGTGACTCGTTACCTGATGACTAATGCCATCAAGTGATCTAGGGATGTGTTTGAAGCAGATGTAATACAATGTCTGCTGGTACAGAGTTTAATTGGTATAAATAAAAAACTACAATAAAGGGACAATTTTTTTTTACATTTACAATGGTGAAAACAACATGTGCCATGGTTATTGACTTTTAAATGCACATCATCTTTATAAATAATTGTCTATATAATTAATAAATAATGTTTAAATCACCTGTTTTCAAGAAATTACGAAGCCAGTTAAGAAATTGATGTGTTGCATTTGGTTCTAAGGCACCCAAAGACAATGAACTCCACCATAATATTATATGCTCAAGAAAACCTCCAACTTCTCCCCAAAGAATATTTCTATAATAGTCACATATTTTATCTCGTACTTTTCTTCTTATCTTAGTGTGGCCTAAAATGGTTTATAAAAAACATACTATATTAAAATCAAGAATATGATTTGAGTTTACAAGATTTATATATATATATATATATATATATACATGAAAGGTTACATTTTTTTATTTATTCAGCAACAACAGGTTGACACCTTATAATAATTATTGATAAATAATACCAAACCTGATTGGATTTCAAACCCGATCCCTAGATTAAAGGCAGCAGTGCTACCACTCTGCCATGGAGATCAACATGAGCTAATTGAGTAATTAGAATGAATCATAACAAAATTATAGAGTGAAGATAAAAATACATTCCCAGTTTTACAAATTCGGCGTTAAAATATGAAAATTAGTTGTGCTATTTTAAATAATGCCTTACAGTATATCATTAATAAAAAAAAAAATTGTAAAGAAGAAAGAAAAATGTCAATAATAGTGTGCAACCTGACTTAATTTAGAGCAGTATTTAATTATTTATTCTGACTGCTTGGAGAATGAGTAAGAATATGAGAGGTTTAAAGCAATATATGCCTCTCTTCTGTAAATGTGTTATATGATGAGTAACATTGCAGTATTGAATTGTGTAAGTTTTCTGGTTCTAGTAATATGATAAACCCATGTCAAAACAGTAAATTTTAGTTTTATAGGTATTTTTCTTGCAGATAATATTTATAGTATGTTTGGAAATTTTTTATTATCTTTCAAATAATTTTCTTTTTAAATGTGAACAATTATACTTTTTAGCACATACATTCAACTGCAATAAAATGTTCATTTTTATTGAATATTTGTCGTCATATTAATAATAATAATAATAACGGGAGATAGAAATATTTAAGTGTATGGTACTTAATATAGATTAAGTTATTTTTTACATTGCTATTTATAGTTCTGATGATGGCATTGTTTTCTATTCATGACTATTTATTATGCGTATTACTAATAATATATTTATTACTAATCTTGCTTTAGTAAATATTTATATACAGAGAGTATCACAAAGTTCTCCCAAGACTTTTATAACCTATTCTACAAGTGAAAATAATGGAAAAAGTACATTAAACAAAAACATATATCGCATAAAATGCTTTGTTTGCGAGTTACTGTTAGTGAATGTTTTTCTTCGATTTTCAGTCAACTCTGTGAAATGAAGTCGTACTGCTATTTTTAGGATGTTAGTAAGGCACAAAATTAGATATCTATTATGGTTTTTTACCTGAAAAAATGAATAAAGTAGGTCCCAGAGGAGTACCCACAATAGTTTTTGAGAGATATGGGGTGAAAACCAATAAATTGGGGTAAAAAACCCCTGTTTTTTACGTTTAATGTACAATAACTTTTTAAATTAGTAATAAACATATAAAATATTTAAACAAAACTTGTAGAGAGTTTATTCTAAAAAAATGGTGCAACATAAGTTGGATAAAACAAAGAAAAGTTTGAAAAAATCAAATTCTATTTAGAAACAGTACATTACTACATTTATCAGAAAAGTATATATATTAAATGTAAATAATAATAAAATTCTTTTTAGGTAATGTCAAAATTTTGTAAAAACAAAATTTACTCTGAAAAATGTAAAAAACAAAAACTGGAAATTACAGAATTATAAAATTAAAATAAAAAACATATTTATATAATACATTTTTTATTAATGACAGATATACAATAAATTATTTGAAACTTGTTTTTCATGTTGTCAGTAAAATAACAGCTGATTAACAATGCGCAATACTGTATTAGTGTTCAATCATTCTGCAAGGTATATTAAGTATATCGGGTATTTAAACTGTGCTGTTGTTAGAGAAGGTTTTCTTTGAATTTTATTTTGAACGTAATTGGTTTGCCACTGAATAATACCATACTTATTTATAACTGAGGAATACGCTGATAATGGTATTCATTTTGGATATGTGTAATGGTAATCCTACAACTGCTGCAGTAGAATGTGAAATAAGTTTTCCAAATAGCTGGATTCTAAATCCAAAACAAGTAGTGTGACTTTTCACAATCCTCGGAAAATAGGTTCGCTACCTATTATTCATTAATAATGAATAATCTACAGCTAAAAATTGTTTTGAAAATGCTGTTATTGATTAAATTATTATCGATAGATTCAGTGCAATCCAGACCTTAATACATGACGTCTTTCTTAATGGATCGGAGTTTCGCATTAGATAATTTGGAGGACACTTAAACAAACCAAGTTTTATTTTTATTATAAACAGACAGTTCAACATGTACTCCCAGCAGACGGTTAATTTTGAAACTAGTGGAATTCAAATCAACTAACCTACAATGTTTTGTTTACTCAAGAGAAAAATTTATGAGAAAAATTTAATCAAGATGGTGTCAACAACTTAACACAAAGAACAAATATTGGCAGAGATAAATAAATCCAAAAGGAAGATTGGAAGGCAACTTTCAATTCTTATTTAGCATCAATATATGGGGCCTTCTTCAGAATCAACTGTTTGGACCATTCATATTACTTAGCTGTTTAAATGCTAAGGTTTATTTGCACTTTCTTCAAGAAGAATCGCCGCAGCTGCTTGAAGATGTTCCTCTAGTGCCGAGACGTAAAGTATACTAACAGCAAGATGGCATGCCTCCTCATTTCTCTTGTGGCGTTTTCACCTATTTAAATCATCTTTTCTCTGAGAAAGGATCGGTCGTGGAGGTCCACATTTCTGGCTACCAAGACTGTTTGGTCCAGCTTTAGGGTTTTGCGTCTGGGGATGGATAAAAAGTATTGTAAACAAAACAATAATACATTCTCGAGGGGAATTAATTATCTGCATTATGGATGCAGCTGAGCAATCTAAGGACAGCTCTGAAGAACTAAAAATAGCTACAAAATTAATACAGAAGCGTTCCAAGAAATGTGTTGAAAATGGCGGGTTCATTTTGAGCATTTATTATTTCCATTATTTTCAAGTGTGGAATAGGTTATTATATAGTTCCCTGAAGAACTTGTGATTAACACTCTGTTTAAATGTATGTAAGAAATTAATATCTAATAAATGCTAATAACTCACGTATTTTGCAACTTTATTGGTTAAAATATAATTTTTTATTTATATTTATCTTTTTTGAAAATTATTAATATAATTTTTAGTAATGTAAACAATCTTATCAAGAATAGTAAATCAAACCTGATTTTGTATTTTTAACAGCATAAGGTCCAAGTTGTTTTGGTGTAACAGCAGCCATTTTATTTAGTAAAGGTTGAATTATTGTGTTTTCTCTTTCTAGCAATGAATCTAATACTGGTACATCAGACTTTTGAATTTCATAATGCTTATGGGCAGGACCATGTGGAGGCGTCATGTACTTTGTTAAAGCCCTATTCACAAAAAAAAAATATCATTACTAATAACAATTTTGTTAGGATTATATTTTACAAAAATGAGAATATTCTCAATTTGCTATTCCAGATTCAGTATATGGTTCATCATTCTTCTTGAACGTAAAATTATTAGATAATCAAATAAAATGACAAAGCAACTGTTAAAATACTTTAAATTAATTTATAAGTACAAAACACAGTGTTTAGTTTAGAATACCTTTTAAATTAATAATGATCGGAAAAAATCAATATATTTATAAAATTATATTAAGCATTAAAACTTAGTAATTATATATAAAGGTTCAATTATTAATTTAATTTATTTTCCCCTTTCAATGGCGCCATCTAACAATTCAATAACTACAATGACAACTAACTACAGATTGGCTGTGGGCATCTTGTTGAAAATTTTTTCCTAATTATAAGATTTCTTCCAAATAGTCAGGTTTAACTGAAGAAGTTAGAATATAAAACTACATTTTTCTTGAACATATAGAATTCTCTGGAATTATTAGCTTATTCATGGAAGAGGGTGGCAATACATCCAAGAAAGAACCAAACCAAAGAATTTAACAGTAGTATATAAATTAATCTGATCACAGGTTTTGTTTAATAAAAAGTAACTTTCTTTAGAGAAAAAGTATCATACTTGTACAATATCTGAATATCTGATAATTATTATGTCTTCCTTTATTCTTAATCACTTCATGAATACAATTTTTTTAATGAAGAGAGATTTTGTTGTGCAACTCATATTTGAAAATTGTTTTCTGACTATTGCCTAAAGATTTTCAATTGGGTTTAACCCTGGAGAGTTGTCTGGCCATAGAAGCACATTAATGTTATATTACAAAAATTCTTTGGGAGTACGGCATGATGCCAGATCTTCTTGGAAACTATGTTGCCTTTTGGGAATTTATATTGAAGTTTTTTACTACCCTATCCTTCAGATTCTTGATATATCCATTACTTTTCAGCAAACCATCATCTAGAAATAATGAACAACAGCCTTTAAATGTGAAACAATCCCAAAACATTTTTTCCTGGGGATGTTTAACTAGTTGTTGAATATGAGCTGCTGATGCTTTTCTAATCTATGTAACCCTTTGCTAATGAACATAAAAATGTGATTTGTTTGAAAACAACATTTTTCCATTCTTTGATCAGTTAGCATGTGCTCTGGCCTACAAGACCCTTTTTTTTACACACTGCTGGTTAAAAAGCTGCTTTTCAGCGGGCCAATGGTCTTTCAAAAAATCTAAAAACGAATGGAGGAACCATTTTTAACTTTAATGTTTAACACTGGCTAATATTTAACAACACCAGCTGGCCTTTGGGGCACAGGTGGTAGCATTTCTGTCTTTCATCCGGAGGTGCCAGGTTTGAATCCTGGTCAGGCATGGCATTTTCACACACTACAAATTAATCATCTCATCCTCTGATATAATAGCTAACGGTGGTTCTGGAGATAAAAAAAAAAAAACAATGTAATATTTAACAATGCCACCTGATATTTTCTGGTGAAATTTTTGATTAATCACATTAACCCCTTCCTCACTGTAGCTAACAATGGAAAATGATTGGTCCAGTAGCATGCAAGTGTTTTCAGAACACAAAAATGAGCTGTCAGATCATTATTTGGCACCCGTAAGTTTAAAATCAATATTTACAAAATTGAAAATCATAATTTTCTGTGTTTATTTTATTATGAATGTAACATTTTTGTTAAAAGGTATAGTCACTAAGTCTTAAAAAATAACAATATTCACCTCTGTCAAATCAGACTACAGAACTGATTTTTTCCTTAATAACTTACAAAACGGTGACTTAAAAAAGGTTGAAGTAGCATAAAAAATATGAAGATTATAAAAGGCAGTGACAGATTCAAAAAGTTGAATAGAATTTGTTGCTGAATTTCTTAACTGGAAACTAAAGCAGCAGAACAAAATTATTATTCTACCTTGCCAATTTTAAAAAAAAAAACCAAATCATTCCACTTATTTATTTAAAACACAATTAAAAAGTTTTAATTCTTTGAAACAATATTATTCTGTTATGACTTTTTAAAAACCCTAGAGCTTTCTTCATGTCTATTCAACAAATATCTACGAGGGATATCTCTAAATAAAGACAGGTGGGAAATTTCTCTCCTTAAGGTTGACGAACCTGTGACGTTCATGACCATTTTAGTAATGTACTTGCTGGTTTGTTGTCTGTAAGTTGTCGCGTTGTACTATCTTTGATTACGTGTTAGTTATTACTTTACAAAAATGAATAGGAAAATCGATGTTGCCGCTGACTGTGAAAACGTGGATTCATACGTTTTTTAAACCATGAAAACTTTAGCTAGCTGAAATCCATACGTGATGTTGATGTATACAGTGATAATTTAATGAATGAAATAAACTTCCGAAAATGGTGTCAAAGGTTTGGAAATAACAGAATTAATGGGCACGATGAAGAAGGTTCAGGAGGCCCTAGATAATCACCAAGAACTAGTTGAAACGTGTTGATAATGAAATCAGAAAAGATCGTCGCTCAGTGATTTCCGAACTGGCTCTTCTTTTTCCGGATATTTCAATAGCTGTTATCGGTCAA
The DNA here is from genome assembly GCA_010016005.3 of Zanna intricata. Taxonomy (NCBI): domain Eukaryota; kingdom Metazoa; phylum Arthropoda; class Insecta; order Hemiptera; family Fulgoridae; genus Zanna; species Zanna intricata. The sequence continues at coordinate 5,840 of JAAAKQ030050766.1, read as the reverse complement.
ATCATTGTTCATGACCATTTAGGCTGCAGAAAGGTTTGTGCATATGGGGTGCCACACATCGTAACAGGACGTCACAAAAATATCCGAATGGGATCTCCTTTGGAAGTTTTGATGTACACCGAAAAAGGTGATTAGTTCCTTAATTAGTTGTTACCGGCGAGGATTTCGTATTACATGCCAGAGAGAAAACGGCAGTCAAGTGAATGGTGTCATCCTTAATCACCAACCAGACTGACAAAGATCAAGCTACACTCTTTTGGGGTCGGTTTGGCATACTGTTGATTGATTTTAGCAGTATGCATTTACAATCGTTCCACTGTAAATGCAGAAGCCTACTGCGAAACTCTACGTAAGGTACGGCACGTCATTCAAAATCGGCGACGTGGGCGGCTGACCAACGGCATTGTCCTGCTGCACGATAATGCACATCCACATCTTGTGGGTTCGACACGTGATTTACTGAGAACATTTGGAAGGGAAATTTACGATCACCATACAGTCCGGACTTAGCTACTTCTGATTACCATTTTTTTGGGAAATTGAAAGAATTTTTCAGCGGTAAACGATTCGCGGGTGACGATGAACTTAAAAATACTATTAATCGGTGGCTAAATGGACTGGCGGCAGAAGAATACGACGAGGGTATATTGCAGCTGGTCTATCGATACGATAAATGTTTTAATTCATGTGGCGATTATATAGAGAAGTAATATAAGTTATGTACGTAGTTTAAGAGAAATAAAAAATATTTATATAGTTTTTAGAAAAAAAATTTTTTTACATAATGAAACGTCCTTACTTCAGAGCAACCTTTCGTAATAAATTTTTTTTTTTTTGCTGAATTCATTTATTTACAATCAGCTTTCAGATTGAAGCTATAAGTAAGTCATTTGACAGACTATCACTTATAAATAGGATCATCCAGTGATAATTCTCAATCGGTACTAAACCAATTACTATTAAACTCAAGGTCAATACTATGAATAAATAATATTAACTATAAAATAACTTAATATTTGCCAGTGTCTAAAAATATTGTTCTAGTTTATCTTCACCCCATTTATGAAGTCGGGTACATAAATAGAACAGAAATAAATAAAACATCAACTTTAAATAGAATAGGCATTTATGAAAGATAACTTTAAAATAACCAAAAATAAATAATAAACGTAGGCATTCATAAATTTGAATAATTGAAAATAAAACATAAATTATAAGTGGTATCTCCAACAAAACAGATCATCATAACTATCCATCAAGCACATGGAGTCTTTTCAGTCTCCTAATGCCCTTATTGTTGACAAATAAATTTAAAGCTACTTGATTAACATGCTTCTCCAACATGGAAGTTGAAACTAGGTGTTGAACTTCTTGAATGTATGGAATTCCTATGTAATCATGTATTTCAGTATCCCTTATGAATCATGGCGCTTGGGTTATGATCCATAGTATTTTATTCTGGATCCGTTGAATGATCTCCACATTACTGTTACTGGTTGTGCCCCAAAGTTCAATTCTGTAAGTGTATACTGGCTTCAAGAAAGTTTTGTTTCAGCAGAATCGTGTAAAGAAAGTTGTGATCCCTTACCCAATATCCAGCACATCATTTTAAAGTTAATGTCAAGCAACTTCCTTTTCTCCCTTACATAATCTTTCCGAGTTAAACGACAATCTAGGTAAAAGCCCATGAAGTATTGAAGTATTGACTGGCATGAAGTATTCTGATACCTTGTAAATGAGCTTCAGGGTAATATCACTTCTTATCGTTAATGTTACATGATAGGACTTTAATGGATTTACCTTCATTATCATTTACACAGCCAAATGCTTATGTATCTAGTCCATATTGTAATTTCTCTGAGATTAAATTCAGGCTACTATTAACTACCAAGATTGCCATGTAATCTGCATATGATGCAACTGTAACACTATCTTGGGTTAGGTAGGTCAGCAGTGTAGACCAGCAACAGAACTGAGCCCATGTGGATTTCCTGAGTTATTGTTGATGAACTTAAACATCTCTTGATTGTAGTTAACTCATAAGAAGCAACCATCCAGGTTGGATGCCTATATTAAGTAATAAGGTTGTGCCAGGCACTATTTTAATTTGAAAATTAGTCTAGGCCTCTAAACGTCATCAAATGCTTGTTCTATGACCCAAAAGGCCACCAAACAATACCTCTTTCTCTTCTAGACATCTGATGATAACACTAGTAACTCTATGGGCTTCCTCCATTGTTGAATGACTACTCAAAGACAAATTGATAATTGGGTATCTGTGCAGGAACAGTTTCTCAAACATTTTAGATAAAGTCATTAGTAAGCTTATAGGTTTATACGATGATACTTCCTGCAAAGATTTGTCAGATTTTAAGACAATCATTTATCTGAGATATTTTACATTCTGATAGTGAGTTGTCCTAAGGATTGCACTAAATAGATTCTGTGTGTGAGAAGTATCTCTAGACAGTATTGCAAATATCATTCTATGCGTAATGCAATCAAACTATGGAGCCTTTTATATGTTCTCAATCCTCTTCACTTCTTGTGTTAACTGCACCTTCAAGAAGGGTCTCAAAGGAAGACATAAAGGATCTGACCGCTTATTAGGTTATTTTCTTCATTCACGTTCATACATATCATCCTCTGAAATAATACTTTACGGTAGTTCCAGAGACTAAACAGAAAAAAAGAGAGGTTATTTTCTTGGATCACACAAATTATTTTCTTGTAACTCTTAAGATTCTTCAACAGCAATTGAAGTTGTTTATTGTTTATTTATTTGTACACTGTAATATTTATTGGCCACTAGTGATTTCAACAACTTATATCTTTATAATTTCCGAAATACCATATAGTAATATTGGAGGAGGTTAAACTTCTACTTGTGGAACAGTACTACTGGTCTCCTCCATCGGTAGATAACCAAATTTATTTGAAAGAGATAAGTAATTTTCAGGAATTGTGTTTGTTATGGTTAATGTGTGTAATACAGGTACCATCTGCCATGGCAGATTGATTATAATATCAGAATCACTACTACTCTCTAAGAAAGTACTCATATTTTCTACGGTCTCATATCTTATCAACTTGCTTTGTGATGACTTTAGTGGATCTCGTTTGGAACATTTTAATGGTTCACGCTTTCTGTTAACCTGCCAAGTTATTGTTTATATTTACTGCTTTGCAGTTGCTGTTTGCTGATTAGTTTCTATTTGGCACAACCTGAAGCTAGTTCACAGCAACACTTTGAATGTAGTCTAGCTTAGGCCCTACATCGTCTAAACAGCTAAAAAATAAAGAAAAATTCAAGCAATGTAAGTTTTAAACATTAAAATGATATGGTCTCTGACCTAGAATCAAAATCCTATAATAAATCACAAAACTTAAAAAAAAACAATCACACACCACTTATCTACCAACTTACTTTATTATTTGAGCACATATTTATGCTCTGAAATAATTTTCATGAACAGCTTTCTGATTTGTAATTTATTTTGTAGTTAATTTTTAATTTATATACAACAATATTATTTCTTGTGTTTATATTTTAAACACATATTCTAAAAGAAGGGAGATATGAACTAATGTATAAAGAAGCATCAAAAGTATTTTTTAAAGAGAAACAAGGAAACAGAATGTATCAGATACTCGCAAAGTAGGGGGAGCATGTAATGAGAAGGAGGAAATAAAAAGGAGATGGGAAGAATACATTGTGGATTTATATGACTTAGGAGAAAAGCCAATAGAAATAGATGTAGGACTGGAAAAAGAGTCCAAAGTTCATGAAGATCAAAAAGGTACAATACATTAAAGAGTGAAATAAATGAGGCAATTAAAATGATGAGAAAAGGAAAAGCTGAAAGATGAGATGAAATAGCAATTGAAATTTTCAAAGTACTGGGAAAGACAGAAGAACTGTTATTATTAGATCTATGCAATGGAATACTTATAGGAGGAAAGTGACTGGAGGACTTCTGGGATACAGTAATGATACCAATAAAAGAGATACGAAGAAGTGTGTAGAACATAGAATGATTAGCTTAATATCACATTTAGCTAAGGTACTATTAAGGGTTTTAAATAAGATGATGTACAATAAAATCGGATGGCTGTAATGTGGAAGAACCATACGGCTTTACAAGAGGTGTTAGAAAAAGGGATGCTATAGGAATGCTGAAGGGAATAGAAGTTATAATTAAATGCTATTTGAATTGGAAAAGAGGAATAAAGATTTGGGAAACAACAAAAGCATGTATATGTTTTGTGGCTGACATGATGGAACTGGTGAAGAGTCCAAGTAAACTAAATGAAATGCTTGATGACTTAAACGAAGCTTGCAAAAGTCATGGTATGAGTATTAACACTAAGAAGACAAAATGTATGGTAATAGGTGAAAAAGAGGAGAGGATTGAGATTAAGTTAGGAAATGCAGTTTTAGAACAGGTGAAGTTATTTCAGTACTTAGGGAGTTTATAACTGATCTGATTTGCATAGTAGAAATTAAAACAAGAATATTAAGAAGTAAGCAGGTAATTAATAAGAAGGAATGACTTCTCTGGAGGAAAGTTAAACTTAGCATTAAGGAAATGTTTTATTTGGAGTGTGATGCTCTATGGAGCTGAAATGTGGATGATGATGAAGGCAGATAGAAAATAAATTTAGGCTTTTTAGATGTGGCTATGGTGCAGAACGATGGATGGCAAGACCATGTAACAAAGGAAGTATCAAGGAGAATGAGAACAAACACGAAAATGCTAAATGTGACTGAAAATAGGAAAAGGCATTGGCTAAGACACTGTATGAGAAGAAGATGTTTATTAGTGGATCGATAGAAGACTTGGTGGATGGAAGGAAAAGAAAATGAAGGAAGAGGTTTCAAATAATGGATGGGATTATGGAAAAGGGAAAATATGCGAAAACAAAGAGATTAGCAAAGGATAGATCAAGATCAAGGCAGAGAGCAGCAGCCATGGCAGGATTTTCTCTAATGCCAGAATACTAAGAATAGATATTTAATATGAACTTTGAAATTATATATATTTTTTATAATTAATTATGTGTGCATTTCATGATGCTGCTCTGGTCAAGGTTTTACCATAGTTCCTCTTGATAGATACTGGAGATGATAATTACTGACATGATCTATAAAACATATAATAATTTTGTTCAGAATAACAGTTTTACTTATTTCAATGAGAATAATAATTGAAAGTATCTTAACATCAATATGAAGTCAGAAAATGGTTATTTAATTTTAGGAATTATTTATTAGTGAATTGTCAAAACGTACCAAAACTGAATCATGGAATATGGTCAGCATGAAATATGAGCCAAGCAACATTATTTAATAGAATATTAAATTAAACAATAATAAAGTTATTACGCTGTACATTAACCCTGTAAAACCCCAACTACATAATTTATTTAACCTAAAATATAATGGATTATACATACATGTATACCTCAATGCTGGAGTTATCTGAACTAGCAGCAGCATTTTCATCTTCTACACATGGTGACTCACAAGTAAATGGATTTACATCTCGACCATGATAAATATCTATGACTATTTCCAGTAGTAAATCAGCACATTGTTCAGCATGATGTTGGGCCAAAACCTTCAAATGAATACTGTACACATTTTATACCTACGATGTACTTGTATTAGATTTTATAATATAATGAAATTAAAAGTTTGATAAATAAAATTTAATTATAAATATTATAATTGTTAAATAGTAGTAGAAAAATGTTATAATGTTACTTTGGGTAACATTTATAAATAAAATAAAATAATAAATTAATTATTAATTATAAAAATAATTAATAATTATAAC
>JAAAKQ030050755.1:0-16279 GCA_010016005.3 Zanna intricata | reverse complement strand
CGAAAGCCTTCTGCAGATCAAAGAAGACTCCGACACAATGTTTCCTTGTTAAAAAGCTGTTATATATAATATTCTCTTAATATTATATATAATTTTATATATAATTCTCTTAAAGAATATATATATATATATAATCGTTATATATAATTCTCTTAAAGCTGTTCTATATAATATTCTCTGTTATATATTAATTATTATTTATATATATTATTTAGTTATAGTTATATATTATTTTTTTAAAAAATTATAATTAATTAGAATTTTTTTCTAATTAAGAAATAAAATTATAATTATCTTGTACACAGGCTTTTTTAAATATGACCTTCAGGTATGTTTATGGGATCAAGGGTTAAAAATTACATTTATATAAAAACAGAATGAAGTCTTATTATCTAATTTAAAATTTCATGGCTAAGGTACTTTTATAAAGCATACCATACTTTCTACAATATAAATTAATTAACTAAAAAGCATATACTATAATAATTTGATGTTAGGTGTATTTTCGGATCTACATTTATAAGAGATTTCATTTTTTAATAATTCCTTCTGTGTGTGTATTTAGTCCAATTTGGATTTTATTAGAAAATACGCAAAATCACTCTCTTCCATAAAAATTGTAACCATTTTTTACCACTCTGGTATTTATTAGATGCTTTCAAACATATCCTTTTCTCAGAAGAAAAGTACTAGTTTATGATCCCAAAATTGTCCTATAAATAAAGTTAAATGAAAACTATCGTCCGATACTAAATTGGAAAATTATGACATGTAGTTGTTGCACTTAATAATAGTGTAAAGTTGGAATATTAAAAAAAAAAAAATATTTATATTCTAAGCAACGAAGAAATATATTTTTTCATGTTCAACAAAAACATATTAAAAAAATTCAATAATGAATTAATAAAAGAAATATGTGAAGTTAAAATTTAAATATGTTTAATACTTCCCCACAAAAATAAAATTTCTTTTCAGCTGAAAAATAAAGTTATCTTTTTCTTTTTTATGTTGAGGTGGTACAATATTAATTTACTTTCACGTACGAGAAAACTAATTAATTTTTTTATCTTAATTAGCTAAAATAAGTATTTAATTTTAAAAAATTCTTTAAGATAAACGAATGAAATTGAGTACAACTAATTCATCTGATATCACACAGTAGTAAAATATTTCATAAACAACAACGTGTTTTGGCATTGATCACAAAAACCATTGGCTTCTGTGATTTAACCCATTTATAAATTCTAACTAAACACAAAATGCTAAACGAGTTAACATCCTGAAGTTAGACATCGTTTTCGCTAGTTTACACATTCCTTTAAAATTATACATGATTTTATACCTATATTATTTACTTTTTACTAACTATAGTTAAGAGATTTATCTTGGAAATAGGTCAGCTTTTATCAAAATAACAAGAAACGTTCTAATATACTTTACGTAGTTTAAAAATCTTTAACGAAAGATATTTTTTTTATATAATCTCCCTAAGCCTGTTTACAGGAATAACAGTGAATGCAACATCTCAGGCTAAAAGAATCTTGAGGTGTGTATGATAAAGATATTAATATATCTTTATCATATATTTTCAATAAAGAATATATTTGAATAAAATTACATTTAAAAACCATACAACCACAGTTTGAACAATGACTCTTGGAATGAGTTTCGATAACCAAACTTTTTTTCTTTTTGTTTAACCTCTAGAACCATAGTTAAGTGTATTTTCAGAGGATAAGATGAATGAATTGTAGCGTGTATGAAAAAACGCCTTGACTGACCGCCGGGATTCGAACCTGGGACCTCCCGATGAAAGGCCGAGACGCTACCACTCCGCCATGGAGACCGGCTTCGTTAACCAAACTATCTCTATGCTTCTCGACTCCAGGAATTTAGTATACGCGAAGTCTACTTTAATTCTAAAGTTTATTGATAAAGTTTTTCGGTAAATTTAAAAATCGACGAATAAAACAATATATATTCTTTTGGGTATCGTCAAGAGATTAATTTTTTACAATATATTTTCCTCTTCTCTCTTGTTCATTGCTTATACTTCTGGGGTCTACCCGAAAAGTTTAAAGTGTGGTTGTTCAGTAATTTTATACACTTACTTTAGAAAAGATATCCAGAGATTACTAGATACAGCTGCCATCTCTAGAGTGGGTCTCGAAGTTCTGCGCTTTCATTTAGGCTTGCATTTTTTGCCGGGGGTTAGATCGTCAATTTTTTATTATTATCTTCTTTTTTTTAAATTTGCATCAAATTCCTCATTACTATCTATTCTTGGGCTGTAGCTAAACGGTAAATGAATCTCTGCAAATGAGGTGAAGACTTTTATGATTATTATTCTTAGTATTATACTGGTTTAGTAGGGACGAATGTTTCTTTGGATCTAACCCATATTGTATTGTTTTCTATATCCTGCTTACGATTGACCTGATCAGGGAACAAGATTCTTTCTAGAAAACCTGAGTTTAAAATAAACTCGTATATTATGTTTTCTAGTTTTATGTAGTTAAATGGTTTGAATGGTTAAATGGTCAAACCATTCTTTTTTTTTTTATCTTCATTTCTTTTAATTAAATTAAACATCGTTCTACAGCATTTTACGTATCCGAATGAACATTTTAAATCCGCATTTTATATATAATATTAGACATTAGTGGGAAATTACTGTATTATGCTTATTTCATAATGATATTTTCCCTCACGCTTAGTTATGACGCTAGTATATCTGAACTTACACCCACAATCTTCTACAAATTAATGCAACTCTTTGAAAAGTTAGGACTTTTTTCCTAGCCAGAAGTATCGATTGGAGATCTTTTAATTCTTATTAAATCTTCACGAATACGTGAATTACATTTCAGTGGCTACATCTTTTAATCCCAATAGGTTTTTATTTTTAAATTTTAAACACAATAACGCATATCCAGTTTCAAAACCAAAATAACCGCCTTCTATTGAAATAATTATTATGAATGCCTTGCGTATCTTAAAAGAACACTTCAGCCTTTAGTTGTCTGCTTATTTAATATTAACAAGTTAATTATTGAAGGTTGTGCAAAATACAGAAAAGATTCTACTTTTACTTGATTTTAATTACAACATATGTCAAAAAGAATCGGTTTCATTTAATGTGATACGTTCAGTGATATAAAACAATACGTAAACAAATTTAAAAACAAACACGTTTTGCTTTGCGGAAGATTTACTGAAAATAATTATAACCATTACTTTATAAGAATGAAAACACAAAGGTAATTTTAACGGCTAAGGATCTCAGTTATTCGTTTGATCACATAAGCTACTATTATTCTTAGAATAAATACTCTTTCCATTATTTTCAAGAAACGTTACTATTATGTTTGATTTAAGAGAATTAACGTAGGCTAAAATAATTTCTAAAGGAAATCTGACGAGTTGTCCAATCCCTTCATACAAAAGCTCTTTTCACTTTGATCATGTTTCGTAAATATCTTTTGATACAGTTAATTTTTGTTTTAATTAAATCTTCACTACATGAACACAAAGGAGAAAATTAATTAATTTTATTCGATAAAATAAACATTTCGCTAACTAAATTATCGTTGAAAGAGAAAATAATTAATTGTATTATAATAAATTTAAAATTTTAATAAATAGTAAAAATATAAGTAATCTCAATCTCTTTTTTGTTTCTTTTAAAAATCACAATTTAACTACCGTTTTGGAACTTAGTAATGGTTACAGATAAAATAAGACTTAGACAACTACGTTAATAGAACCAGTATTACAATTAAAATACACGAAAGAACTGGTTATGAGTTAGGAATTAATGAACCGTATGTTGTAGTACTACTCTCTACAAATAAGTATTTCTTATCAAATAAATAGAAAACTTATGATCAGAAAAATATATCTAGTTCACCTGAAATAAGAGTATTAAATAACTAAGCATAATTTTTTTTATGAAAAACTTACAAATTTTGTTTAGAATATTTATATAAAATATATAAATTAAGTTATATATTTTATAAAATATATAAATTAAGTTTAAAACAAAAAAACTGAAGTTGACATTACGTGTCTTCCTGGTACGCCTATTAAACACATATACACTTTTCTTTTAAAATGAAAAGTAAATAAAATTTTATTTCATTAATAATTTCTGACATTTTTTCTTTCTATTGAATTATTATTTACCGTAACTTTTTGTTTTACAATCAAAGGTTAATAATTATTAATAAATTAATATATTTAAATTAAAAAAAAGGAAAGGAAATGAAGTCTGATTCGAGCCGATGTCCCCTTGTAAGATCCAAATATTTCATTAATTAAATTTCATTTGGCTATAAGTCTGGAATCAATGAAAGTAAGTACTACTTACAACATATCGTTGCAAAGCTCTCAATGAAAACTGCAGTTAAGAAAAAGTAAAAAATCCAAATTTTTTTTGGACTTTGGGCCTTTTTGGATACTTCCGGTTCAGTCGATTGCAATCAAAAGGGAAGGTGCACAACTAGACGTTACAACAGTCCTAAATCCAGAATTTCAACATACTACAGCTAAAAGTTTTTGAGTTATGCACGATACGTATTAATAATCAAATTCCTTTCACCCGTTACAGCCCGGTAAACTATAAAGCTTAGAAATAAGCATGTACTATTCCTATTTGTAGGAATTTCACGTAGTATCCTATTTTGTTATTTTTTTTGTTTAACTATTTAAAAGTTCCTTTGTTTGTATGTTCTATTTTACGATAAATCTTTAATAAGATAAGTGCTAATGTACTTATTTCTTACAAAATTGCTTACTAATGGTTTCGATAGTTACTACTATACTAGCTACTTCTAACGTTCTCTAAGTTTGAAAATGAATGGTTACTACTGCTTGCTTGGTACAGAAATTGGCAGGGAAAAGATTAAGCCGGAGTTGACATAATAATCTTAATATTAAGTGGGAAGCTACCACTTATTAATTCAAATCTCTAACGCGGAATATACGAGTATTTTAAAAATCTCTAACGCGAAATATACGAGTATTTTTAAAAAACATTTATAAGTAGAAGCTAAGGACATAAATATTAAAAATGCAATGATAAAAGTTACAAATTGAACTTTAATAAATTATGATATATATTTTACATTAGTATCTTAATGAAATAATGGATAAATTTCATGCGTTTTAAAAAAAATATTTTTGATTGATTTTTTTTGTACTAAAACTAATCTTTTTCAGTTCAATCTAAGACAATAAACACTTTAGGCCATGAAATATTCTAACTCAAAAAAATATTCAAATACTTATTATATTACATTTTTAGCTGAAAATACTTCTAGTAAATAAAATATCTGGAATATCAAATTTCTATATTAAAAAAAAGTTATTAATTACTGCAGAATAAAAAAAACTAAAGAGTATTGAAAAAATTCATTATTTTTTTCTAATTTATAAAGTAAAACCTGCGAAATGGTATTATCCAAAAATAAATAAATTATATTTAATATTTTCATAATAATAATAATTATTATTTTTTTATCTGAAAAAACTAATATATTACTTATTAGTTTTTACTGAGACTTGAGAAAATAAACTTGTTTCAATTGAAGGAAATATTATCCTTAAACTAGAAAAACGATTAATAAATTAGAAAATATATAAGCAATGTTTAAAGACGGAAAAAAATTGTTAGCATGCAACAATAATTCTTCTATGAAGTTATACACTACATACAAATATGATGTGAGCCTACATGCATGCGAATGAGAGAAAAGATGGGAGAGAAAGCCTGGACTTATAAATTCTTATATTTTTATAATTAAAAAAACTACCTTAACAATAATAATTAACGCCTTAACCTTAGAGTTCAAAGACTGTATTTATTAAAAAACTTATCAGCTATAAAATACAGTTACTATTCTATTCAGTTCTGACACCATTAATTTCTACATAAAGCAATTAATTCATATATTAAAAATATATGATTTTAGATTTTTAAAAGTTCGACCAAAGGTTTTTCAGTGATAAAAGGAATTTATAATACAATTTTGGAATTTATAAAAGGAATTTATGATACAAGTGAAAGTGATATTATTTATTTTATTTTAAATACATATTATTTGGACATAATTTCATATCTACTCAGGTCAGTTTAAATTACATAATTTTATTTACGTTAATAATTTTTACTCAATTAGATAATTGTTACTTAACGATTTTATAGAAATCTAAAATAAATGTACTTTGATAATTTTAGGTACTATAAAAAGTAAAAAACAGATATAAATCAGAAAAAAAAAATACCCCAGTGAATAGAACAAAGAAGTAAGTGGCCTTCCACATATACATATAACAATAAATAATTAAGAATCGGTACTAAGTTTTAAATATTTCGTTGGGTAGTATTTAAACTAAAATCTAATCCTTATTAAGGTTTTATTTAAAATTTAAATGAATATTAATGACAGTAGAATAATGATTAGAAGTTTATAATTTAATTACGGTCATATTTTGCATAATAAAACCAGGTGAAGGCACAACGAGACTAGCACGAATAAAGTTATTTATTGGAAGGAAAGCTGGAAGGGGTTTTAAAGTTGTGAAGTAGAAGAGCTATAAGGTATAAGTAAGAAAGAGTTGGAAGGGGTAATGGGGAAATAAAGCTATGGAATTAGTGATCTTGAGCAGTGTGTAGAAGGGGTATACCGTGGGACTGGCGGGCGGAACCACGGTTCAGTTCCGCCTGTGTGACTCGGCAGCTGCCTGCCTGCCGCCGTTCAAGTGCTATAGGCCTAACCCGGTCTCTATTTAGCCAAGAATCTTCTTCGAAAACAACGGGCATTCTCACTTGCACATAACTCCTTTTGTTAAGTTTTATTTCTTTCATGATTAATACAAATATTAACGCTTATTTATTTATCATACACATAACTGTATAATAATCTTAAATAGGCTTTGAATATAGTTTTTCCGTAAACATATTAGTGTTGCTATACATCAATATTAGTACATGTCTAATACTAATATTACCAGTAGTAAACAATGCATTAATTGTAGTAAAATGCTGTAAGAAAATATGTTAATATGATTCTGATTCATGAATACCCCTGCAGTTTTAAAACTATGACTAATAAACTCAGTAAGATTTCATTCATCCTCTCCCAAAAAAAAGTACGGTAATCAATTTGATTTATTTAATTAAAAGGCAAAAATCGAAGGAATGTTACAAAACTAGAAAAAAACCACTTGATAATAGATAGTTGTAGTAATAATAATAATAGCAATAATAAAAATTATCTACCCTAAAGTTTTGAATATTAAGTTCAAAAATGCAAAGAAAAATCCAAACTCATTTGAATAGGATTAGAAAGCCGATTACCAGAAAAAGTAATCAAAGTAAATGTGCACCTAATAAATAGTGTACATTTATATTCATAAGATTATCAGATTATTATTATTTTGAATTATTCAGAAAATAATTCAAAATAATCATATATTTTATCTACCTTCTTCTACGACTGAATAATTTGAATAAAACTTATATGTTTTATTATCGATCATTATTTACCTAATGAGAAAATTTAATCCTGTGTTTCTTAAATGAAAAGAACAAAAATCAGAAATTACAATTTCAATATTATTATTAAGAGAAAGAGAAAAACAAGCTACTAAAACATGAGATTAATGTATATTTAAATATTTGAATAAAATCTGAGAATTTATTCTATTCTGTAGCGGTTAACCGCTACAGAATACAAAAAAAAACATCTTACGGTGTGATTGAAGGTAGTCAGATATTATCAGAAGTCGCAGGAAAATGACGTAAGGATAAAAAGTATCTCATTTCGAGGTCGTAAGGGAAACTGAGGATGGCGTAGTCTTCTGCTGCCTTTTTCAATGAGCAGATATTGTTGCAAAGCTACTCGTGGTAACTCATCGAAACGGATGTGAGATTCAGTGGTATTTTGTTCACCATAGAGTCAGGCTAATAAAGAACAACTTAAATTGAAAGAAAGCAGCTCTTACAGCTTCTTCTTATATTTCAAATGCATCATGGCGAACATATTTTAAATGCAAAACATGGTCAGATAGTATAAATTAACGAATTAATATTTCCTTTTCTGTTTACGGTCGTACATTATATATGACTGCAAATAAACTACTAGTAGAGAAAATCAATTAGAACAAACAGCAAATGTTATAGGTGATGAAATACGTATAATATACAGTGTAATTAAGTTTAAGTAATCTTACACTTTTTCTTGCTACAATTTGTTAATACAGAAAATAAATATTTTAATAAGACTACATCCTACACATGTAATAAACTCAATGTCCTGCGTTCAAACAAAATGAAAATTCGTTAAGAATGATAAGTACTTGGCTTCTGAAAATTGCATAGGCACTCAAAAAAAAAAAAAATAAATAAATAAAAAAAATAAATAATATTATTAACTTATTACAATAAACGTGTGTTAAGGGAATTTCATATTACTTTATTCACAGGAATAATTTTTGTAACATCATTGTCCACGTTTCACATGAATAAAATGAAATTTATATCTTCATGTCAGCCGTTTTCGAAAGCTTCATACTAGCCACTGTTCATTATTCAGTTAATGGCAAAGGGGGGGATAGACAGACAGTTATAAAAATAATAAAAAATAGCAAAGTAAAATCATGCAGTTTTTCTAAAAAAATTTGCAAAAGCAAGAAAATTTGAAATCATTTGAATTCCAGGTGACTCTAGTCAGAATTGCTTTTTCTGAAGTTACTAAAGTTTTATTAAAGAGCTTAATCTCTATCGTGAGCATAATAAAGTTTCAGTTATAAGATTTAAATTTTTTATTTAGATTTTTTATTCAAAAAAAGAAAAAATACATTTGGCTGAGTAAAGAAGGATGCTTTTTTTCATCACTTCCTTCGTAGGCTTGTCATTACATTCATGTTATTCCTGAAAAAGGTTATGTCATTTCTGATAGTGACTTGTAATATTAACATTATCTTTTAACAAAAAAAATTAAGGCTTAATTATAAAAATCCAGTAACAAATATATCACTTCCATTATTAATCAACCAAAAGAAATCTAAAGTAATTTTTTTTAAATCTGCAGAAAATCTTCATTTGTATAACAATTAAATATATGTATGTAGTATATGTATGTCTACTAGTTTTTATATAAATCCATTTTAATTTTTTATTTTATGATTTATTTATTAAATGAACAACAAAAGATTCATTTCGTATAAAAACATGAGGGTTACAATGTGGCAAAATATTACAAGCCTGACAGGAATATGAAGTAGAACTTTATGAACTGAAACAGAAACTTTTCCGGGAATAATGATACTATTTAATTTTGTAATGGTAATAATAAAAGTAAAATTCATTACTTAAAAATCGATTAATCTAAGCCTACGTACGGATAGTCTGGAACGGATTTACAAGCTATCCTTAGAGTTACACTCAGTAACATGACAGTAGTCAACTATACCTTAGCTTATATATCATTAAACGATTAAAGCAGAAATCCATTTTACATAATAACCGAAATTGAAACTAATGACCTCAGAAATACAAGATAAGCCGCCGTTGACATTTCTCTGCAAACCTAATTCTATTAATATATGCAATTATAATTCAAGTATATTTATAATAAAAGAACTTACGAGTATAAAGGTAACGTAACTTTATAAAAATTACTCCCGTTATTTTTATAGTGCACCAATAAATGCAGTAATTTAAAGTGGTGACAGTAAATCGCCATTATAATGGCACAGTAACTGCAAATACTCTAATGTTAAATTAATCTATTCAGTTATTCAATGTGGCACAGTAATTATCAGTGACAGGAAAATTTGCATCAAGTTAACTGCAGTTGCACAAGTTTGTCATTTAACAAACAACGTAATTTTCAACAGTTGAACATATTAAAAGTACGACTTAAATCCTATTCTAATATTACAAAAAAAGTCGAAATTGTATTACACATTAGACAATTTAATTGAAATCAATAATAAAATATATAACAAATTCTATTTTCCATATTTAATCAATAGATTAAAGTAAATAAAAAAATGTTGACTATTAACTCTCTGCGATAATAAATTAAAAATATATTAATTCATCATCAATTATTTAAGATATTAAATAACCTAGATTAAGAAAAATCCACAGAATTAGAATTAACTTTGTAGTTTATTTTTTCTTTTAAACATTTTAAATACTCCATTACGACATTAACTAACCTTGTATGTATAGTCTCCCAAGCTATATGTTCTTTAGAAAGATCTATTTCTGTTTTTTAGTCCAAATCGTCTTAAAAATCTGTTCCTATAGAGACTGATGAAACTATAATAAATAAAACACACTTGTGTAAAACACCAATAACCTTCAACAGAATACATAGTTTTTCTATTGCCTTGTTGCTATAAAAAATGTCATAAAAATATCTTTTTAAAATTTATGTTTAAAATATACGAGTAGACTCTCATATGAAAGTACTTATAATAGACCCACATCGAACTTGAAATATATTATTGAAATAATAATTAAAAATATATATATATTTTATAGCTTAATTAATACCACTGTAGTAATTAATAATACTTAAATAATTAAAAAAGAATTTCTTGTTTACTTTTTTTTTGGTCCTCAGTCATTTGACTGGTTTGATACAGCTCTCCAAGATTCCCTATCTAGTTTACTTTTAATTAAAACATATGTTTTAAAAAATACTTTGAACAATAAACGTATAAAAAAGTCTATACAGATATTTCACATATTTTATTTCTATTTTAATTAAATGCGTATTACATGAATCAATAAGAATTTCTGTTATCTTTGGTAGGAAGGTATTGCACAGCCTGATACATGAATCTTAAAAAAATGTTTTACTGTAATTTTCTTGGTAATTATTAAAATTAAAGCAAAGAATTTAATTTTTTGTTGTAGAATTTTCACTAAAATGAATTTTAATAATCTATAAAGCATATAATTTTCATAATTAGCCAGTTAACTTTAAAGTTATACTTGGATAACATGAACGTTTCCCGCTTATTTTTTCTCGAAAAAAAATTACAAAAAATTAAAAAATTGAAACGATTACAACGAAATAAATTAATGAATTTTTAAGAATTTAAACTGAGATTTTAAGATTATCATTTAACTGGGTTTGAATTTCCAAAACCTGCTGCTTACAGAAGAAGAAGAAATAAGGGGCTGAATGAAGAAAAAACTGTTAAAGAGGCCAAGGCCTTACAAGGGTTTTATCTTCAAGGATAACGATTATCAATTCGATCTGCATTCAATTCAGTATACAGATATACACGCATTCTAGTCCTTTCTTCACTACTGGTTACAGTAGTAGGCCTAAATTTAATTAAATAAAAAATTAATAAAATATATGCTAACATTAAGAGGTTTATCTAAAAAGAAGACTTTACTGTAAAACACACACACACACACACGCACGCACACACACACACACATATATATATATATAATTACAACGTCGATAGAAAAGGAACCAGTTCAAGTTACGGCTTAACAGTACGAACTGTCATACAAGTTACGTTTCCTGACACTAAATACCAATTACACATTTAGTCGTGTGAACGGGAACAATCCAACAATGAAAACATTAACACCTTGAATACTCAATACATTTCTATTTTAACAGAACCCACAATTTTTTCTTCTTAAAAACTTAACTGTAATAAATATTCATAAAAAAAACAATACTAATAATAATTAACTGATAAAACTTAAATTACGTTTACAATCAAGCCGTATAATATTTTGTAATAGAATAAATACAGTATAAGTCTATTATTAAACTCTTTTAATAAGTTCCTTTATGTAGCTTATTTATACAGAACTTAAATCAATTGCTGGTTGAACTACTGAAACTAAAAATTCCGTTAACTAGTGGGATAACTGTATAAAGATCTCTAACTGATCGTCTAATTAACAGATAATACTGTTTACGATACAAATCTAAGAGCAAAGATCTGAAAATATAAAAAATAACTTGATTGAGAAGTGAATAGAACTGTTTCGTCATACTTGAAAATAAAAGATATCAGAATCCAGCATGTATGTATAAGTTATATATTGTATATGCGTTGAAGTAAGTTTTATGTGTAATAATGAAAGTATGTTTAAAATTACCTTATGATTTTTCCAGAAATTATAAATATGGACTTTCTTTTGAGTTTTTCAAATTTCACCTTTAAAAAATACATATAATTTATCTGTAGATTGTAATAATGATTAAATCAATAGAATAAAATTATATTGATTAACATTTATTTTGATAAAATCACGTCGTCATAGAGTTGAATGGCAAGAAACCACTTCATGTTCAGAAACGATTGATTCACTTGGCATTAGAGGATAATTCGTTTGTTCCCCGCCAAATTACGTAATAAGCTCGAGACCGCAACAGCGTGCGGTCAAGCATTATCTTGGAGCAACAAAACAATGCGACTGAACATTTCTCACCTTTTACTTTGGATTACAAGTTTCATTTCCTTTACGTTTATGGTGTTGCCCCGTGGCAAGAAATTAACAGACCAACTCTCTCACTCTAACCCGAAAACAAGTAGATAAATTCTTAAATTATCTTAAATAATTTTACCTTATGAAACAAACCGTAAGAAAAATTGCACTTTTGTAATTTTATGACGTTTGTAGTGTACTACTTATAAAGGAATTCCGCCCGTATGTGCCGAGAAAAGACCAAAGCGCTCGAATGATTAGATATGAAAATGGTATTACTAAAATTTAGAAAATGTTAACATGTAGATGGGAATTAATTCTATCTTGGGTGTCTAAAGTAATGTTCAAACGCTTTCCTACACAGTACAACTTTCAAACCGTGCCTCGTACTCAAAATATTTTATTACAGCGCTCTTATGAGCTGTGCTGTAGTAATGAGGGAATGAACATTACAAATCGATTTCAGTTAGAAACCCGAATCACTGATATATCGCTTTGTAAGTTTGAAAAATTCTATATTACTCGACTACTTCATTTTCTGTAAAAATAATTAACACTTCTAAAGCTTGTTTACTTTTAGTGAATTTAGTTAATAGCCTAAATGTAATTACACTTCTTTTACAAAAAATAAATAAAATTAAATTATTTTATATCATAAAAAAACAAATTATTTTCATTAATAAAAATTAAAAATATTGTGTTTCTTTACTACAAAAACAAATAAATAAAACAATAAGTGAAGAACACGCGACCTAATTTTTTAATTACTGGATGATTTAATTAGTTTCATTTAATGAAAAAAGGATTTCCAAATTTTATCGGTTTTAAAAGATTATATTTAAAATCCCAATTTTATCAAGATATTAATCCCAAAATCATCACAACAACAATTGGGCATATTCCAATATTCAAAGAAATAAATAAAAAATAATAATAAAAAATGTATCTTTGAAATTTCTTTTTATACACCTTCATTTAATATAATGATATTAAAATGTTATTTTCCATTATGACAATGCGAGTTCCTAAAATTATACAAATAATATTTTCCTTGTTAGTTTACTGTATGTCGTTTAAATATGAAGGTGATTAAAAAACTATATTTATGTCATATATACGTATGGTTTCTTCGTGCATTATCCAGGTTTATACAGCCTGCATTATCCAGGAGTTTCTGTGAGCAGTTTTTCACACCATAACTATTGTGTTTTTAGAAATTAGTTAAGCAGTAGTCCTGCGGAAAACCTGTGGTGTAATACCTGATCGACTGTACTCTTTAATAATTCCATAACGTATATTTTAGTGTGTCGTAACAAATTAAGAATGTAATTAAAAAAATTATAAATTATTTGAAAATAAATGTAATGGAAAAAAAATAATAAAGAGAAAACTATTGAAAATCAGCAGAAATATTTATTTTTGTATTTAACAACTTCTGTTTAGTATTATTTAGATAATAAGAAATAAAAATTATTTTTGGCTAATTAAAAAGCTGTACCTTAAACAAAATAAATAAATTCAGTTAGTTAACGTCATGGATTTTAGTGTGTTCAACGTACTAAAATCCTCGGCGAAAGTTGAATGATTAGTGAAGACCCTGAGTAGATTGCTAAGCAACATGGCAGGCCACGATCCTCTCGGAGGAAGTTATACGTACACGTAATAAATTCGGTGCTACTTTATGGAGCACCGAATAGACGTCTAGGGACGTATGCCGGGAAGGGCGTAAACAGACGAGTTCTGGAGGGAATCTAACGGTGGATTGCCCTTTGGATCATACCTGCCTACACCTCAGTTTCGATGCAGGTTACATTACTGATCGTTGGTATTCTACCACTCCGCAAGCCTGCAATTATGCGATGTAAGATCGTTCAGAGTGAAGACAAGGAAATTGTACAAGATTTGATCCGAAAATGACCAAGGAAATGAATGTTGGACGCATCGTTTAATCGAGCATGTTGCCCACTGGATTGAACGTAAATCTGGACAACTTAATTACTGGTTGATGAAATTTTTTGACAGTACACGGTATCTTCCGATTCTATCTCTTCGGACGAAGGAGAGCATCAACTTCCAAATGTTTGTACTGCAAGAACTACCCATCATATGGTATTCAGGGGTCGACAATGAATAGTTGAACGAGGCATCTGTTTACAGGTAACTGGACCACTTGATGCAGACACCATTATATCATACATGCTCTCTGGTGCTGAGAAGTTCAGGGTGGTGTCTTGTTATGTGACAACGTCGTCGTTGTAACATAACAAGACACCGCCCTTGCCTATTACGACCGTCGTCGTAAGGCAAGGACAAGATGATAGGGTAGTGAAAGGGTGGTGGAGAGCTCTCTTTGGAGTAATCGTTCGTCTAGGCTTGTCTAGATGAACGGCGATGATGAAACGGGGACTCCGTCTCCCTTAACATATTAAGACCGAAAACCGGCAAGGATACTCATTGGGGTTAGAGGTGGGGCATAAAGATCGGGTCCCGGCTTATTGTGAAGGGCCCAGGAAAGACATAGTCGGGCCTGGTCATCCTACCAGAGAGGTTAGAGGCAGACATTAAAATAAAAGATCCGACCGATTGGCCAACCTGTCATGCCGGAAATACTGCCGGTAGACGGGGAGATTTTTTGAGTATCTGGACAGTCCCCTGGGATGAGCAATGCTTAACTGTGGGTCCGGCTCAGGGAAAAAATGGGGAATGGGAAAAGTATGTTTAACATGATATTTTTCTCTAAAAAGAAATCCTAGTATGAAAACAATGAAAATATATTTTATCTTCACGAACAAATATGAAGCCCTAAAAATAAATTTTAGCGTAAGGAGTAACTAATGTTAAATTAAAAACAAAATAAAATTATCCAGAAAACATTATAAAAAAAATCGATCGCTGTTTTAATAATACGAGTATAATTTTATTTATTTTCCTAATTGTACGTTGCAATCTTTTCAACTAGTGAATAATAAGTAACCACCCCTTGGCCCAGTAACATGGGGATGTTATGTGTGTGAGATATAGTCTTGTACAGACTTGGCCGACATTCCGAATATATATGTAGTTAACTGAACCCCAACCACAATAGATAAACCGGTATCCACTTTCTAATGGACATCTGTAAAATTCATACAAATGTAACTAAATTTTACTAAGATTTAAACTTCAGAACCTTTGACTTTAAAGATCAGCTGTTAAACAATTAATTTTTACACGACGACGAGTTTTCAACCAGTCCAACCCGGACTAGATCTTCCAGCTTCCCCATATATGAGGAGGCTGACAAAAAAAAAATTATTTTCAATTATTTGCCGAAAAAAAATCCCTTTTACGTAATAATTACTCCTTATGGATATTAAAAGCATGAATAATATTTCCAAGTGAATTGTAAAAAACTGACCTTTCTGTAAAATACAAAAATCATAATTTTACCTCATTATTGGAGATACAAAAAAATGTTACATTGGGATTTGCAGATGTAAATTGCAAATATATTTTAATAATCATCCGCTGAGTTAAGACACCGTACAATGCATAATTTTTTACATTAATTAATGGCTTCACAATGTGACACATTATTTTAATGGCTATATCGCGTATAAAGTATCTGTAATTGAAGTAGTACCAGTCACAACTTTCAAGGTCATATCACAAAACTTTTTTTCTTTATCTGTTTAGCCTCCGGAACTACCGTAAGGTATTACTTCAGAGGATGAATGAAGATGATGTGAATGTAGTGTAGTCTTGTACAATCTCAGGTCGACCACTCCTGAGAAGTGTGGTTAATTGAAACCCAAC
>JAAAKQ030050711.1:0-16282 GCA_010016005.3 Zanna intricata | reverse complement strand
TATATATATATATATATATATAAATAAGAAACATTATTACTCTCAGAAAAATTAACTATGATTAGTGCTTCTTGTATGTACTTCAGATAGTTTGCATGTTGCATTACAGTGGAGAAATTAATATAACCCTTTTCGTAGGAAATATGTTTTATACACACATAAATTATAAATCTTCTGGAGATAATTTAATTAGTATAATTTTAATCTTATTTTTTTGTATTTAATAATCACTTATTTTTATTTTTCAAATATTTTATTATACTGTATATCATGAATTTTTATAAATAAATAAAGATTATTATTCTGCTTCAAAAATTAGATTAAGATATCAGTAAAGCTTATTTTTGAATGTAACTAATACTTATGATTACAAATTTATCCAAATAAAAAAGTTAGATTCTTTAAAAAATGTTAAAAATCTTATCTATTATGGTTTTATAGACTTTAATACCCAATCTATTATTTATGTAGTATATATTATAGCTAGGTGTGAATGAATAAAATAAAATACAGTCTACTTAAAGAGAAATTGACACTTATATAGTTTATTTATAAAAGATCGACGAAAGAAAAGAAATATAAAGGTGTTAAAATAAAATATGTATAAATAACGAACAGTATTTTTAGGTAAGAAGTGAAAATACAAACTATCCCCCTATTAACCAAAAAAAAAAAAAAGAAAAAAATTACAAGTTGAAAGTTAAGGGTAGTGGTAGAAGTGCGGTAAGGCGCCTATCCTTCAAGCGCAGGCGCCACACCATTTCATGTTCTGTCATCTGTAAACACAGAAGAAATGACCGACGACTGTTCCGCCGTAACCATTTAGCCCACCTTCACTTCCTCCTTTTATACACAAATAAACAAACATACTCGCACACTCGCATACACAATCAGTTTTAAAATCATTTTCTCTTAGTGTCTTCGTGAATGATGATGAATGAAATTAATTCGGATAATATTTTTTGTGTTAGGTCTAAAATAAAGAATGTTAAGAGAGGAGAATGTAATTCTCCTTTAAAATTACTGGTCAAATAGGAAATGTTGGTAAATTCATTCAGTAAAAATACTAAAAAAAAAATGTGTAGTTATATATAAAAAAAAGTTTTCCATTTCCTATGTACTTATTTGTATAGATCTTCTAGGAAAATCTATAAAAATAAATACTTTTTCCTCTTTCCTTCCTTCCTTTTAATTTTGTGGCGTGAAACAAAAAAAATAAATAATTGTCTACTGCTATATATAGTAATATCCTAACAGCTACTTAAATGCAGAAAAAAAGTACTAAAAAAAAAAAAATAATGTAATTTTAAAAATTTGAAGAAAAAACTGGCAATAATTTCGTTGAACATTCCCAGTATTTTTATTGAACCTAACATTTAATTTCTGTACCTGCAATAAAAATTTAAAAGATTTTTACCCTAAGATAGCAATTATTTTATTGTTACTTACAAAAAAAAAAAAAAAAAAAAAATATATATATATATATATAAAAAAAATAATAATTAAAAGAAAAATTGTTTAAATATGATTTTCATAAAGCAATAAAATTTTATAATTCTTAAACTCAACCTTGCCGAAACTTACGATTACGTAAATCCAGGAAAATTTAAGGACGTTGTTGCCAGTTTTTTTTTCAATTTGTAAAATTTCGCTAATTTATTTATTTCAAATTTTTTGTATTTATTAATGTATTGCTGCATTTGAATAGCTGTATATTTTGTAGAGCAAAATTTTCCCTAATGAGTGATAAAATGTTAAAAAAAAAAAGAAAAGAAAAGTTAAACATGGTAATTTTCCCTGCTTTACCTTTGATAGTTTTTTTATTTTAAATACACCATAAGGTTTTTAAATATTATTGCTTTTATAATTATTAATTCAAAATTCAAAATGGAAAATTATTTTGGAAAATTGATTTTATCTAACGAATTTAATAAACAAATTTAGAAAAAGACTTTAGAAATTGATATCTACAGGTAGTTTTCTAAAACTTCTGATGATAATTCATTATTTAATAGAGAACGCCAAATGTTACAATTATTATTTTATGTAAAAATTAAACCCTGATGTATGATTTCCTTATTAGGTGACATAGTAATTAAATTTAGCGCGTTAATATACAATTTGTTTAATGTTTAATGATATTAGAAGAAAGCTAATAAAATGTGTAATTGGATACAAATTTGTCTGCAACCTTTCAAAAACATAATACATTTAAAGTCTCATGCACAAAAATTTTTTTTTTAACTTATAGCTTAATGATAAACCTCATTTAGAAATATTAAGAAAAATTAAGAGAAAAAAAACTATTACTTTGGATAGGGTTGTACCCTATTGTCGGATCGAGACAAAATTTCTCTGCGCATAATTATCTGCGTAGGTGTGCAAATTAATATATTTCTACGTTTTATGAGTTTGTAATGATCCTGTTTTGAAAATTGTAACAAAAACTCTAAATCAATTAAGCTAATTATTTTCCCACACCTAAGTCCGATTGATTAAAAATCTCATCAGCCTCTAATATACCCTCCAATATATTGAAATTTTAAGATATCGATAAATACCCCATTCCTTGGTCTGAATGAGTTCAAAATTTAATGTCTTCATTATTTAGAAATATTTGAGAAAAATTTTAATTTTTAATGTTCACGTAGCTTGGAGATATCAAGAACAACATAGGTCAACATATAAACATCCTTAAGGAATTCTCTACGTTTTTTATCGGTTAAAGTGAATTATGAAAAATCAGGTTTTTTTAAAAAACCCCAACTCCAAAATTTTGACCAATCACCAAACTTTCCTTCGCAGCTAAAGCTGATGCAGCAACTAAAATAGCTATTTCCTGAGAAATAATACTTTAAAGAACATTTGAACGAAACAGATTTATATTATTATATTTTTTACTTAAATGATTTACTGTTCATTTTTCTGATAAAAATTATTTTAAAAGTAATTTAAAATATAAATAAATAAAAAAGTTTTTTTGATTTATTGAAAAATTACTTTTACTCTTGTAATAACATTCTGATAATTTTTTTTTTTAAATAAAAAAAATTAAAAACACGTTACCTTAAGTTAATATATATATATATATATATATATATATAGAGAGAGAGAGAGAGAGAGAGAGAGAGAGAGAAAAGACAGAATGGAAACAAGTATGAGGCATTATTTCCTAAAGAAATAAATACTGATAATTAGTTACTTTACACTGTTTCATTTATTCATAAGGCTGTCATGCAATATGAAGCATCCGAGTTACAAGCGCTGTTAAAGGTTTGCTTTCTCTGAGAGTAGTTATTTTCAGTATAAAGCCTGTAATGAACAGGTAATATTTCCTATTTTAGGATTAATTATAAACTCCATTTTAATGGGCTTAGGACCCAAATATATTAGTACATTATATAACGAACCTATAATGATAGCCATTAATGCACGAGTGCGAAGTGTCGTTAACTTCGCAAGAGTGCATTGATAGCCATTACAGAGTTGCATCCGTATTTTTTCTACGGTTGAGAAAATATTTGGATAGATTTAAATCAATGATAGAATACATAGTTTAAAATTTTAACTTTTAAAACAATACGTTTTTGTGACGACTGGTTGTCATAAATTTTGCCTTTTCTTTAATACTGATCGGTGTTAAGACATTTCTTCAGAATCCAAAGTAATTAACAAAAGGATAAAAAGTGTAATATAAAAACTTAGTTACCTATCGGTATATTTCAAATTAACCTCTACTTACTAACTACTAAACTGGATTAAAATCAAAGTAAAAAAAGAAACTTATACATTAAACAATACGCGCTTCTGATTGGTCAAAAGGTTGAAAAGAATAGGCTTTTGATTGTTTGAATGCCTCATGATATAAGTTCCAGCCGCATAATTCAAAAGTTATGATTCAGGCATATAAAAACAGTAAATTCGGTCAGTAAAGAAGGAAATTGGAAATCATTTTATTCCTCTACTTTCCTAAGTAATTCTGACGTAGGTTATTTGTTATGATGGTGTATCATTTTAGGAAGTGATTTTGTTTTGTTTCATGTAGCGTGCAGCCGTTTTGCTTATAGTATTTAAATTTTATGCACGTTAAAGTAAATATAAAAAAATGTTTCAAATTTTAAAGATAAGAATATTTTCTTTAATTGTTGATATGCTTTTTAAGTTTTTTTTTTTTGTTGAGATGGGCTTCCCTCACCTTTTAATATGTTCCTATTCTTTCATTTTGTTTTTAATCAATCCTCTTAAATATACAAAATACCCTCACAAAATCTCAATAATAGAGAATAAATCTTTCCTGAAATGTAAAAAAGGTAGAGTCTTAACATATACGAGTACAAAAATAATATTTTTATTAAAATATTCATATTTTTGTGTTCTCATAATACCTTAAACATCTATTAATTAAAAGATTTGCTAAAGGGAATTTTGTTCACAGAATGATAGTAATCCTAATGATAAAAATTCCTAAATAATAATTCATATTCATTCTTAAATTATAAAATTTCTAATTATTAAAACGATAACAGCTGAGAGAAGAAAAATTAAAATTTTGTAGTAATACCTCGAAAAATCACGATTTCAACTCGCACAGATTTAATTCCCAGTTTACATCCATAAATTGATTTTAAATTACTTTCAATGTTTTTAAATATATATTTTTGATCATTATTTTAAACAAAATTCAAAAAAGAAGATCCGGTTTTAGCTGAAGCATATCTGACCTTTACAAGTTTCAATTATGAATAAAGTTGACCTTCTGGGTAGTAAAAATTTTATATTATTAAAAGTGTAATACGGATATGAAATAAATGTATAAATTAACATTTTCTGCAAAAAAACAATTTGAAGAGTTTATTAAAAACTTAATCTTTCAAAAAAAGCTTATCATATGTGTTTATTAATTTAATTTGAAATCCACATAATGAAACCAAAAACTTTCTCTCGTAATTAAAAAGATCATTATTTCCAATTGTGATGAATAATCTTAGTACTATACGTATGGAACTTCTTGTTTCAGAAGCCGACTAAATCGCACGGACACACTCATTATTAGAGCAGCACATCTAAAGCTAGTTAATTGTCTAGGAGTCCACAGCCAGTAGGCAAGGCAAAAGAACTCAGGCGCTGTCTTGTCGCTTACGCACATACACATAGACACCATAGACAGAATAAGAGAGAAGGAATATATAAACGGTAGAGGGGGGAAAGGAAGAAAGAGACAACTGCATAAGCGAGTGCTTGGGTCTACTGCAAATGGACTTTGTTAATTTAACAGGCGCCGGGCGCTGTGGCTCTATTGGGTCGGTGGTACTCAATTTCCAAAACAGTCCGTAAAGTTCACCGAAAAATTGCCACCTCTCTTTTGATCTATCCATCTTCGTCTTGACCTTCCTCCTACATATCATTTACCGCCTTCTGAACAGTTAACAGCTTGTCGTCGTCGTCGTCAAAAAAACCTGTCATATAACACCATGTATGTATGATCGATTCATATTCTGTAACGTACAATTTGATACTACACAAGAAGTTCCTTTTTTTTACGAGTTGAAAAAAAATAAATTCATCACTTAATATCCAATACTATTATATATTATTTATTTAATGTTATATTTTAAATATTCTCCTTTTTAAATAACTAATAGATTTACATCCTGCAATCGGAGTGCTAATTTTTCCTTCCAAATGCAAAGTGTAATTTGCACCCTAAATTATTATTAAGGAATCATTGTTTTTTGCAAACTTGGTAGATTAATGCTTATTATTATTATTTTTTTTTTAATTACAAAGTAGTTCTAACAATATTAATTCTGTATTTCTAATTTTTATTTTGGTGTACACTAATCAATGAATGGACTGATTAACCATTATTTAACCAATGTATGATTTAATGTATGATTAATGATCATTTCCTAAATATAAACGAACGGAACACTATTAAAGCATAATTTTTCTTCCAAGGAGCTTGGTCTTTTATAAAAAAAATGTTATAATTATTATATAAATCAAATAAGATTTCAACTTTGTCTAAATATAAATAGCATGTAAGTTTTTAATATATATATATATTTTTTTTTAAGCGAGTTATTAATCTATTTAAATGGTATTAACGTCAAATTGTATATTTTAACAAATTATTAAACTTCATCAGTTTTATGAATTTTTATTTGGTATTACGATACTCCGAGAAACATGAAATTATCTGAACATTGTTAAAAAAAAAAACAATTTCCATCAAAAGTAACGAATTAAAGAAAATAAATTAAAAGATGAATGTATTAAATTTGGAACAGGTATTAATTTTTAATAATTTTTTTTTAAATTTCTTTAAAAAAATTGAAATTATTTACTGTTTTGTAAGATTATCATTATTTGAAAAGTTTAGTTAATAGACAAGAACAAGATACAATTTTCTCGCGTATAATTCATATAACCTTGTTTGTTTATATACATTTATATTTATATAGCGAGATTAACCAACTTTCAGGGTATGTTCTATTAATGAAAATAAAGGAGAAAGTTCATACAAACATAAATTCGGAAAATATTTGTTAGTGTGTGATTTCTGTGCCTTCGGTAATATTAAGCCATACTGTAATTTTTACAGCTTAATTTAAGCGGTAAATTTAGTGGTTTTGTATGAAATAAGAGTTCGTTAAGGAGTTACAGAATATCGTGAAAAAACCGATTTCAATTTTCTTCAGAGGAATTTTAAAGAAAATTTTATTAAATCAATTTTTTTACCTGCAATGCACGTGTATAAATAATCAAATTAAAAAAAAAATCAACCTCCACTCTTAAAATAGAAATATATGATTATTGTTATTTTGCTCTATTCCCTTCAGTTTAAATATTTTGATATATATACTTCATATGTAGAGCTATCAAGAAATGTCACAATTTTGTTTTTTAATTATAGACCCCTGAGCTAAAAATGCATAAGTTTTTTAACTTTTTTTTTTTGTTATTTTAGCCTTTATTGAAGGGTGTGTAAGATTTAGAGATAGATTTACTTTTTTTGTTTCTAATATGTATTTTGAAATCTGTGAAATTTCATTTCAAAATCATTTGGAGAAAACTTGAGGGAAATATTTTAAATTACACATAACATTTCGTTCTTCATTTTTTTACAAGACTTTGGCTTTTGAAATTTTTATTTTTTAATTATACAGAACGTTCGGAAAGTTGTTGTGTACTAGAATTATGGTCTGTAATGACGAAAATTTTTAATTATTACTTAGTAATTTTATTTCATTATTTTACAAAAACGGATATAACAATAACTGGAATAGTTTAAAAAGGTGTTGAAAGAGAATTTCTTGAACGTGTGCAGTTATTGCGATTTTTAGTTCTTCAATCGTACGGAGCCTGTTGCTATGTACTACTTGTTTCACTGCCCCTCTCCTATAGAAAGTAATCTGAGGGAGTCAGATCGCGAGAACATACAGGTCACAAATCCTCGAAATGATTCGTTCACCAAAGAAATTTTGTAAAAAAAAATTAGGCTTATGACTTTTTGCGCATGCACTGTGGGTGGTACCATCTTGTTGGAACTGGAACCGACCGTGATTGATTTCCACTTCTGTTAACTGACTAATGAAGTTTGTTAAAACAACACAATAACGAGCACTATAAATTACTTGTACTTTCAAAAAGACTGGACCCAAAATGTGCTTTCTACTTACACCGACCCAAACTCTAATTTTCCCTTTATTCTCGAGTAATTATTGTTCGTGTAATTCATGGGAGTTAGTTGTTGACCACAGTTGTATATTTTGTGAATTAATATACCCTTCCGAATGAAACCACGCTTCTTCTGTAAAAAAACGTAATGTCGCTGATACCTACGGAATTTTTTGGTCAATAAACGTTAGAACCCGTTGAAAATAATTTTGTCTTTTGGCATGATCTGTAGATTTCAGTTCTTGAACATGCATTACTTTGTAGGGGAAAAGTTCCAGTTGTTTTCTTACAGATTTATATGCGGTAGCAAGTCCGATATCTTGCTGTACTAACTTACGCGTTGACTTTAATGGACTTTCGGCCATAGCATCTGAAATATCAAGCGGCTTCTACTCGTTTAGTTTAGGTGGCTTCCTCTTCAATTAGCGTCTTGTACAGAGCCTGTTGCCCGAGATATTTCGATTTCCAACTGCATTGTGGTGAGTAACAGAAGAATTTGGAAACTTTTCAGAAAACTAAAAACTAAATCAGTATACTTGTCACCTTCAAGAAAGACGTTTTCAACGATAAAAATGAGTTCCTATACTTCTTCCAACAATTAATTCCAATAAATGAAACAGCAATAAATGAAGCGCGTTCAATCACAACTCAACAACTGACATTTTGGTTAGTTACTGAGCAACGTCCAACGAACTCACAAAGTAACCAATCTAACACCAAAAGAACCGAGTGCACTACATAAAGAATACTGCACAGCGACTTTCCGAACGCTCTGTATAAAATTTTACAGTTCAATTCATATTAAAAACTAAGTAGTTTGACCTTTATATTTTCTTTTGGTGGGTGCAGCAGTAATTTTTCTTCTTTTTTTTAATGTATGTCGGTAAAAATAAACCTTTTTTCACTGAACTATGTATTTTAATAAACTAATACGGTTCGTAAATAGTTACATACTTTTGTTTGATTTACAGAAGTGTAAAAAAATATTATTCAGTAGAGGACAAATTTCATGTAAAACGAGTAGGAGTCGGGGGTCTTTGAAAAAAGAGAACAATTAATTAAGAAAAAAATTTAAAATTGTACTATATGGAACTATTTATATATATATATTTTTTAAAATATTTAACTTAACACAACTTTTATAATTTTTCTAAAATAAATTGCAATTTACAGAAATATTGTAGAAAAAAAATTTGTCAATATAGCGAAGAATGACGCAAGTGGTAGCGTCTTGGCCTTTCATCTGGAAGTCCAGAGTTCAAATCCTGATGAGCCATGGTATCTTCACACGCTTCAAAATCGCTATTTCATCTTATCCTCTGAAGTTGTATCTAACGATGGTTCCGAAGGAAAAAAAGGTAATATAGCAATTAAATGAATACTAATTTCTTTGAATAAGGTAATTCGTATTATAATAACTATTCAAAAATATGTTTTTTCTTTGTTTATCGGAATAGTTATTATTATACTAGTAAAATCGATTAAAAAAATGTTTAATTACCACGTTTTCTGTATTTATATAAAAAAAAAATATAAAAAATTTACTTTATTTTTAACTGAATTTTACTAGTGGTACAATAAAGAATTATTATTTTCTATTTATCTGTGAGAAAATAAAAAGGTGTTTTATTTATTCATAATTAATTGTTACTGACATCTGTTCTGTTCAATTGATTGTTAATTAAATACTATGAAACATAATAAAACATTTAAAATGAAACTCTTCCTACTGTTTTTTTAGTCATTTAATTTTCTGCGTATTGACTGACGTACCCAATGTATTTATTATTTTTCATTACACTTAAATGTTAATAAAATATAAAACTAAACTAACAAAATATTTCCCGTTATATCTTTGTAAATGAATTTGAAGGTTAATAATTTGCTTCAATATAATGATAAAATATTCAGTTCTTTTATTCCCCTTGTTAAACCATGTAATTTTATTTCATTTATAATTTTTCTTAAAAAAAATAATAACACGATGAAAAACTATAAGAAAAGTACTATTTTTTTTTTTTTTATTACTTTCTAACCGAATTCCTTTTTACTTTCTTATGGAAAAAAGCTAGAAAAGTATATAATGACTTTTCCGGCTACTTTAATGTTTAAGCATTTAAAGTTTACATTTAGTTATAAAGATAGATCAATATAACTTCAAAAATAAATGTATAAACGCATCGATATTTCTAAAAAAAGAATAATTACTATCAATAAAACGTTGCAATCTTTTTCTTTTAAGGACAACTCCTACCTTTATGGTAGAGTGATAAGTGTCTTTTATCACGAGGAAAGATCCTGAATTCGAATATCGTTCAGACGCGGCATTTTTCACACGCTACAAAGTTTCTTTTCAGTATTTCCATGTAAAGCTTTATATTTATGCAGTGAATTATTCATTAAAAAAAAAAATGAAAATTTTTTTTCTGTAATAGAAAATTTTGACTATTTAATTACTGTTACTAAGGGTCAAAGCTTAAAGCTTAGAAAACGTAAATATATACTTGCATCTATCTAGAATATGTATTAAGTAATATCGCACTGCTAATAGTACAGTGTATAGCGGCAGGACAGAGTAGGTAACAAGAAGCCAATCCCCTGATTAATTATTCAGCCCACCGGGCTAGTCTAATCGTTAACGCGATATTGCAAATCAACTGATTTCGAAGTCGAGAGTTCTAAGGTTCAAATCGTAGTAAAGGTAGTTATTTTTATATGGATTTGAATACTAGATCGTGGATACCGGTTTTCTTTGGTGGTTGGGTTTAACCACTCTTCTCGGAGGGTTGACCTGATATTGTACAAGACTACACTTTATTCACATTCATATATATCATCCTCTGAAGTAATACCTTACGGTGGTTCCGGAAGCTAGACAGAAAGAGAGAGATCAATTATTCATCTTGCGCATCAGTTGAACTTTCTAAACTTTGACGGGTAATAATTTTTTGACGCGAAACGTTTTTAAAATCACACCAAACATATCAGATCATACCAGAACAGAAATTTGTAGCGTAACGAAAAGGACTAAACGTTCTTCCTTAAAAACTCTCTAACTAAGAGTCTCAGAGACGTAAATGCGGTGTCATTTTATTACTTACATGGTCAGTTCGCTGATACGACTCAGTTTGCATCACTAGCGAACTGGCTTGGCGAGGAGAGAGCACAGCGCAAGATCGGCCAAAACTGGCCTCTAACTCATTTCCATTCAGTTTAGCTCACGACTTAGTCGTGATAGCGCGATGATTCGTGTCTTTGTGTTTATAGAATTTCGAGATAGATCGATTTAAGTAATAATGAGTGCACTTTGGATAATATTTAAGTGTAAAATATTACTTTTGCAAAAAAGTATAAAAATTCAATATTCCAGTCTTAACCAGCGCAAAAGCCAGCCGGAAATATAAATTATCGTTGGGAAGGGAAGGTTATGGGCCACGCACGGGTACCCCAATGTCCGTTGCCGAGCGAGCGAGACTGTTTCGGGAGCGTCGCAAAGCTGGCACGGCGCACTCGGTGAACGACGCCGACGACGAGAGCACTCTACCGCTGCTTATTATGCCTTATCTTTCATACTTCTCCTATCACAGATCAAATGTTGAACAAAATTGTCGTAAAATATTAGTTGAAATAACTACCATGACCATTTATGTCTGTTTTATGTTAAAATTAAATTTAGTATTCACTCTTTCAATTCAACTTTTATTTCAAACCAATAAACTAAAAGTGACTCGCTGACATACAAACCGAAAATTTATCTGTAGAGTTGGCCAAATGAAGAAACTAAAATTGTCCATTGGAGACTTACAATTTTGTTCAAAAAAAAATACGATGTTGGTTCTCCCATTTATCTTTACAGATAAGCTGATTGGTCTGTAGCTCGGAGGAACTTCATCCAAGGTCTGTAACGTTTCACGTTAAACCAACGGCTGTACGCCCCGACAAAACCCCACCCTTTTTGTTGTTTTTATGGAAAAATTACTTTTATAAATTTTTTTTTTAATATTAATATAATAGTTTAGGAATTTTAAGATAAATCTAAAATATTTTTTAACAGGTATGTCAATATTATTTAAAATTTTTAGAGGTAGAATATTGATAAATCACGATTTTTACGAGGCTGGTATAAAATTGGTTAAATTGTACAAAAAAAATTGTAAATTATCCCTAAAACTCAATTTTTTTCTATTAATTGATTTGCAAAATAAAAGTCAACAACAATATTTTTCTTTTATGAACCATCTCATCTAAAATAATTACTACGAATCTATATACTTCATTATAAGAAAAGGAAAAATAAAATATTTAAAAATCTATTTTTTAACTTAAAGTCGTTCTATGATCATCGCAAATATTATATTAAATGCATTAAATAGCACAAATAATTAGCTATTTTCAGGTTCTATTAAGTTGTTTCAGACTTTATCACATTTGATTTATAGACTCAATCCTGTGCGAATAAATCATAAAACTCTATTATAATAATAATAACAATTTTTTTTTTTTTAATATTTAATTATAACTGATGAAATACGGTAAAAAATTTCCGCATTTAAAAAAAATCGAATACGTCTGATTATGTTTATTCAGTATAATTAATTTTTTAATATTTAATTTCTGTTATTTTTTAAATTAGAGAAGTTATTTTATTAACCAGAATAATTAATCTGTACCATAACAATCGACAAAATTTATATAAAGTTGACAGAAAAAATTCTAATAATATTAACAAAATAAATATCACATTTCAATTTTCTTTAGTCTAAAGATGATAACAAAAATAATTCTTCATTTACTTTTCTTACTTTATTATATTTTTTATTACATAGAATTTTATTTATTATAAAATAAATAACTATCGATAAAATATTTATATCGATTAGTTCATCATAAAACGATCATTTCAATGGAATTTCTGCTACAAAAAAATTTCACTTCTTTCAACTAAATAATATTCCCAGATATTATTTAACTGAAATAAATTTATTCGTAGCTTTAAATATTTCATAAAGAAAAAAAAAGACAAAATTATTTAAAATAATAAAATTTGTAATAACATACCTTCCTGTTTTCGTGATAATCATTTCAGTTGTGTGTTCATGAAATTCATGCCAAATATCTTCATTGTGTAATTTAACTTGTACGTCAGTCATCGAAGGGTGACAACCCACATCGCACATCGTGCTCTTTTATTTTATTATTACCTCTTGTGTAATCTATAAAAAAAAAAAAAAAATTAAACAAAATAAATATTGTATTAATATAATAATTTTTTTTTTAAATCTTGAAGTTGTATTATTAATAATAATGATGTACAGGTATACTCTGCCGACCACCATAAATGGGAGTGATAGCATCTACAACTTTCATATGAAAGGTTATGGTTTCGAATATCTTTCAGGTATAGTATTTTTTTTATATGTTACAAATTTCCACTTCATATTCCTCATCTATCAAAAAAAAAAATGTATCAAAATATGTAAATTATTATACGCCAATATGAGGTGACAAAAAAAAAAATAAATAGTTTACGTAGAAATTTAGTATTTCAATAAGTCAAACGACAATTGTCAATTGTTATATCGCTAATCTGTTACATCGTCAGTAACAAAATATTAACTGATCTTTAATTTTTATACGTAAAATTACGTTTTATCTTATTTTATTCTTAAAAATTAGAGGCTGTTTGCCCAATTATCGTTTAATTTAATGAAAGATGATAAATTAATTTTTATGTGATTTGAGACAATGACTAAGCTTTGACTATAAGATAAAACCCCAGAACCGGAATAACATATATTGGCGGAATAACATATATTTGGCGGAATAACATATATTCCGCCAAAATAATTTAATTATTTTTGTTTAACCTAAGCGATTCAAAATTTTTATTCTTGTAAATATATCCGGATGGTAATCTCCAACACAGGTTGGCCTATGGAGATACCTAATTTTCAGTCCAGTTAACTTTATATAATTTTGTTTGTAACTTTTAAGTTTTTATATATGTTGTACAATTAGATTTATAAGCCTACTATTTTATTGTAATTTGTATCTGTTTGACTGAAAATAAAAGATATTATTATTATATATTTGTATTTAATTTTTTTTATCATTCCAATTAAAAATTAGTTTACCTATAATATTTATAAAAAAGCGATTCTAAAATTGTAAAAATAAAATCTTATAATGATTGATAAAAATTTATAAAATATTTGATAGATTAAAACTACTTAACAATAATAAAATATCCATTATTGACTGCAGGTTGATAAATGCAAAAACGAAATTAGAAAATCTAGAAATGAAAGTAATACTTTTATAATCTTATCGTAATTTCTTAATATTAATTTTAAGTTTCAATAAATGTTAGCATTATTTATCTATACTACATCATATTTATAAATTCTACGCTTAGATATTATATGGGTAACAATAACACACTTTACAAAGAAATCAACCCTTGAACTCAACGATAAATAATAATTATTTTGTATCTTATTATTTATTATTATTATTAAAAGGGTGGTTCTATGATAATAATGCCATAGCAATAAATGTACTAAGTAATTATTGTTATCTGTTCATAAATAATAATTCTAAACAGGGTATTGTGAAATACATTTGTTATTGATGTTTGGAGTGAGCGTTGTAAAATTTTCTTATCTTTAAGAATTTTGTGTCTTATTTGTAATTATAGATTATTATTAATCAAACATATTCCTGTTAAAATTTGCAATTACTTATTATTATTATTATTGTTATTTCCAACCTCTATTATAAAGTGGTAGCATCTTGACCTTTCATCCGGAGGTTCCGGGTTCGATTTTTCAGTTAAGCATGGTATTTTCACACGCTAAAAGATTCATTAATCATTTAGTAACTGTAAGAGGGCATAAGCCTGATTTTTATTACGTAAATAAATAATAATATTGCTATGAATTCATTAGTCTACGTTTATGAAAATATATATATATTTTTTTTTAAATTTTAATACGGAAGTTTCGAATCTAATCGAGCATTTTACTTTCCTAGATCACAGCTTTAGAGCTACGCTGCAAGAAAGAAACTATGGTTATCGATCAAAAAGTAGAGAATAGATTTTTTTTGCATTTCTAGACGTTTCATGAACCGGGGACTTCAAAAAATAAAAAAAAAGTGAGGGGTAATATTTGTACGTA
Source organism: Zanna intricata (assembly GCA_010016005.3). Taxonomy (NCBI): domain Eukaryota; kingdom Metazoa; phylum Arthropoda; class Insecta; order Hemiptera; family Fulgoridae; genus Zanna; species Zanna intricata. Next base: position 1,424 of record JAAAKQ030050711.1, on the reverse strand, counting down.
CTTATGTACGCATATTGGTGTTTGAAGCTTAATAATTTTTAACAAGGTAAACAAAAAAATTCGCATATGGCAATTTATTGGTAAATTTTAGGATCAATTTTCTCAAAATTGTGTAAACTTTATATTAAGCTCAGTATATGCATACATGCTTATCTTATCATTAAAATAAAATTACTGCCAATTTCTCCCCCCAAAAATAGAAAAATAACTTTTTATTTGTTATATATTTTTTACTGAATTTTTTTTAATGTTTTCCTAAGCGTAGTAGTAGTGAAAGTGGCACAAAACCATATTTTGGAGCAATTTTTTTTGGAGGGGGGCGATCAAAGTTTAAAAATATCGATTTTTTGAATTGTTTTAAAATTTTTTCGTGTATCATTATTTTTCCACTAAAAGAATAAATAACCAACGCCAGGAAAGTAAACAACGTTGATTTCAGCTTTCTTAATTTTAATAAGAAAGTTTCTGGTTCGATCCTAATCGAACTGGACATTTTTCTTATATTAAAAATAGCATGTATCATATTGTTTATTAAATGAATCAGAGTTTTATGCGGCGTATAAATCATATTATTATTATAGCGACTGCCAAATACAGCATCAGCCAATTGTATTTACTCTCAAAATCACAATTTCTATTCATCAAAAACATCTTCATTGAGTAGTTCTCCGCTTTCCACGGCTAAATTTATATTATCCACCCACTTCTTTCTAAGTCTTCCATGGTGTCTACGTTAAGTTGGAATCTATAACCAGGAGCCGCTTGGGAATTCGTTTTTCCGACATTATTTGCAAGTGACAATCATAAAAACGATTTTCCAGTAGCTCCATTAAAAGCAACTCACCGAGTTGATCTAATGGTTAAACTCATCATCAGAAATCAGCTGATTTCGAAGTTGAGAATTCTAAGGTTCAGATCCTAGTAAAGACAGTTTTACTTTTATTCGGATGTGGATACTAGTGTTCTTTGGTGGTTAGGTTTCAGTTAACCACATATTTCAGGAATACCTGAGAGTGTACAAGACTACACTTCATTTACATTCATACATTCACACCTCTGAAGTAATACCTTACGGTGGTTCCGGAGGCTAAACAGAAAAACAGTACTCCATGAAGAGGATATTTTAAATTAAATCTTCCACAAGTAATAATCTGTTGGAAATTATGCTTATCTCTTCATAATACTTATATAAAAAAAAATTAATAAAAATTTAACAATTCAAACGATATTTTTGTAAAGAAATATTTGAATCAAAATTAAAAAAAAAATTATTATTAATTTTTGACGTGACAACGTTACGTCTAATAAATCGGTGAGAGCTAGGAGGCATTCACCGAAATCGCATCTGTTACCCGAAGCCGTAACGCGGGCTTCGGGCGGCTTCGTGCATGTTCGGGCCTCTGTTGATCGGAGTGCGCTCGAAC
>JAAAKQ030050710.1:0-26224 GCA_010016005.3 Zanna intricata | reverse complement strand
AGGATTTATTAATAATTATTAATAAATCAATATATTTAAATTTAAAAAAAGAGTTAAAAAAATATATGTATATGAGGTCGGAATCGAACCGATGTATGCATGGTTACGGATCCGAGACGTTCTCACTTATACTACATATCTACTTCAGCGACCTGAAACAAAATTACTATAAACTCGCATAAAATGTTAAAGAAATTTTTAACGCCATTTATTTAAGACCTACAAATATTTAAACAGTAATAAAGGGGCTTTTAATCTATCTTAATATTTCAGGTAAGATTGCTAAATTAATAATCATATAAATATGAGTATTTTATGTTAATAAATGATATTTTAGCAATCTTATAACAGTCCACTTTATTAAAGAATTGGAGGATCCGTATCTCACTTTCAAATGAAATAAGTTTAAATGAACTGCAGCAAAAGATGTGTATATGTAATTAATTAGGCGCACAAGTCATGTAAGCGTCCATATCAGATTTTTCTTAAAGTAATCACTTGTACGAGAATTCGGTTTCATCCGGGTACTGGTGTTAGAATCATAAAAGCATATAAATAGCCGCTAACGACCTTAGTACATACAGAAACAGACTTATTGTTTTCAGAAATATTTAGAGCCAAAAGAAAAAAAAATACGATTTTTAATTTTTAGTTATGTGCAGGATGGATCATGTGAAAAATAGTTAAAAAGGTGAATGCCCATGTCTTATGTGATATTTCAATCACGACTTATGATTAGCTTACCGTGCCTAAAACATCTGCAATATTATTTGATAAGAAAAAGATTAACAGATACAAATAGTGCAATACGAGTCAAACAGATTCTTTATATCAGGATTTTTTAATACACCTATATGATGGCAATTTTGTACATAAAATACTTATTTTAAATAATTATTAATTTAATACTAATTTCAAGTCCGTAATTTTTTTTATTAATGAAAAGTATCGGATGGGGAAACGAGAGCAAAATAGGGTCTGGATATGATTTACACGTTTTTTTTTTTTTTTTTTTTTTTTTTTGTAAATAAAAATCTTGAAAAAGAGTAGACAGAATATTAAAATATTTTTTTATCGTAATTTGAAGGCGGAAAATAATTAAATCTAATTTTAATTAACTGAAGTCTCCGGTTGGCAAGGGATTCCTGACTTCTTCAAAATCCCTGAACAGTTTATGTCCTTAGAAAACGGCGTAGGTTGTAAATAATGTTTGAATAACACAAAATTACTTCTTTTGTTAATGAAGGAGTTTCAAGAACTTAAGACTACATGAGCAGTCAACAAGGCTTAGACATTCGATATCATAAAGCTTTTACTCCGCCTAGATACACGGAACTTTGAAAAATAAAGGATTGAATAGCCCTAGATTCTCAATTTGAATTACAGGTAGCGGAGCCCTTCGCGGTAAGGAGGGGTGGATTTCTTGGACAACATAATATTTTGTTTGTGTTCAAAAGATATAAATTTTTGAAAAAAGAAAGATACGTCATCCCAATACTGCAATATTTGTTATTCAGAGGGGACTATTTGTTATTCGTTGGGGCTAAAGCCATGAGCACTTAATGGAACAAGGTCTACCTTTCTTCCATTTTTTAATGTGCTCTGAAAATGTATAACACGTAAAATACATGAACATGTATAATACATGTAAAAGAAAAAGAACAATTTGAATAGCGCTGATTTGAACTCTTATTACTTGAGAGGGCTAGGAACACGAGACCTTTGGGAAACAAAAAACCTAAACCTCTTTTTCTATATATTTTCAGAATATTTTTTTGAAGGAAGAATACATTTTGGAAAAGAACGGTTTGGATATCATAATCATTTTTGTACTTTTAGGGATAGGTAGTTATAGGTGAGCCTAGTGGCTGGAAGCAAGTGAACCAAAACTGTTGAAACCACGAAGTATTTTAATTATTTTTCCGAAAGAACATATTTTGAAATGAAAGACTATAAGGAATAGCAATAATTCAAGCGTTAATTGACAGTGCTAGGGGGCTAAAGCCGATAAAGCGTATGAAAACTTCGTCTTCTTGTTAACGTATAACTTTTTTTTTAAACATTCCAAAAATCATATTTTAATTTTTGTTACTGATAGAGACTGGGAGGCCGGCTGGCTTGAGAGGATAGTTCAACCATAGAATTACTTAATAATCGCAGTATAAAATAGCGATTGTCAGGTTGGTGGTAATCGTCCTACGTTAAAAGATGGAATATAGAGAAGGAAGAAGGTTTTATAACCTTTTACGAGGTAAGAGACTGTCAAAACCTTTAAGATCCGTTTTCCCCCAATGCAAAAACACAAAACGATTCTGATATCGCAATATTTAATTTTCTTTTAAGTGAGGGAAGATGACATGAGATCTTTGGGCCTGAATATCTTCTACATTTTTTTTCTGAAGTAAAAACATTCTGAAAAAATCTCTGAATATCACTAATTCATATTCTGTTAATTTAGAGACGCTGGGAATGTAATACCAGTTGATACAAGTAAAGTAAACCATTATGTAATTTAGTCATTATCTTTTAATAGTACAATTTTGGGGAAAATCTCAGCAATGATATTAGTTATACGTCATATTTTAATTTGGGGAATAAAAAGCACGAGTTTTTTTGGGAGCAAAAGACGTGAATCTCTACATTTCCAAGATTTTCTCAATTTTTCCTAACTTATTTAAAAAAAAAAAGAAAGAATCTGAAGACATCACATTACTTTCTTGTACGCCTATTAAAATTATACATACACATTTTTTGCTGCACTTTATATACACTTATTTCATTTGAAAATTAGAGTCTTTAATAAATTCTTAAAAATTAGATTAAAAGTCAAAATTCTTAAAAATCAATTCTTTATTAGACTGGACGATTACACAATTGCTAAAATATTAGTTTTTACTGACATCAAATATTTATACAATTACTAATTCAACAATCTTACCTGAAATATCAGGTTAGAGTTACCGTCCCTTTATTATTTTTTAAATAAATGTAATTCTTACACCTAATACTATGTTTTTTAAATTATTATGATGCAACCATCAACAAAACGAAAACGAAACAGAAGGTTACTAAATTTTATAGCGATATTTATTACCAAGTAGACTGAAACAAATGCATTAATAAAAATAATACCATTCTAAATTATAATTTTCAATTAATATTAAATAATATTTTTCACCAAATCTGATGTGGACATCACATGACTTCTTTGTACGCCTATTAAATTATACATACACATTTTTAAAAGTACATATAATTTTATTTCACTAATAACTTCTGATTTTTTTGTTATTGCTATCATGAATTCTATTGTATTATTTTTTAACATTCAGAAGTTAATAATTATTAATAAATCAATATATCTAAATTTAAAAAATAGAAAGTCGGAAATGAAGTCGGATTCGAACCGATGTGCCCCCTTGTAAAATCCAAATATTTTATTAATTAAAATTTTATTTGGCTATAACTCTGAAACTAATGAAAATAAGTAACACTTATGATATCGTTAAAAATCTCTTAAATGAGGGCTTATTACTGCAGTTAAGAAAAGTTCAAAATCCAAATTTTTTGATTTTGGGATTTTTTGGACACTTTTAGTTCATTAGATTGCAATCAAAAGGGGAGGTGCATAACTACATGTTACAACAGTTCTAAATCCAAAATTTCAACATCCTACGGCTAATCGTTTTTTGAGTTATGCGAGATAGGGGATACATACGTACGCACATAAGTACGTACAGACGACACGCCTAACTAGTCAAGATGGATTCAGGGATGGTCAAAATGGATATTTCCGCTGAAATCTGAAACCAACATTTTTCGTAATCACAATATTTTGTTTACTTCGTACAAGTAGGTAAAAAAGATTCAAAATAAGTAATTCAATTTTTATTAATTTAACAGATTGGTGGAAGGTCAGGTAGGGACCCGAGGGGGAAGAGGACTTGATTTTTTTCTTTTCTGTTGAATGACATTCTTTTTTTTGAAGATTGAACGAATTTCAAAACGGAAAGTTTTGACAGGGAAATATTCAAAATTTTTACTAGAGTAATTTTTGGTGGAAGAGTTGAGTTTGAGAAGTTACGGGTGTTTGAATCTTTTCAAGCCTACTGATTTAATATTTCTGGTCGCTCAGATCGAACTGCGTAGTTTAGTTAGTGGTTTAGAGGAACAGTTTTGTTACAATACGGCTATTTTTCATTTACATTAACTAATCACTTTAACATGAAAGAGTACCAAAGAGTTCAGAAAAGCTACGAAGAAAACCCTACACCCTTAAACAAAAATATAATTTTTATGGTGCATCAATTTCTGTCAAAATAAGCAGTCTAAATATGTTACGGCCTAGATTAAAAAAATGTTTCAAAACTTGTGCAAAATGATGACGCGTTAAATATATAAATTCAAATTATTCAGAGGCTATTTTTACCAGTTAAATTTATCTAGTAAAGAGTTGTTTTAAATGAGAGATTGCGCAATGGTTGTAAAAGTTGAAGCTTTGGTTTTCTTCGCTTTACAGATGCGTTAGGATTTTTCACTTTCTTCCACAAAATTGCTTACATGACTAAGGAGATTTCTATATCTTGTGAAAAAGATTTTTTTTTTTTTACCTTAATTTTTTGTGTCAGTTAAGTTTTTAGCTAAAAAATATCAAATTTTAGACATTCAAAACTCGCATTTCTTACTGAATAATCGCAGTAAAGGAAAGTCTCAGTTTTATTGCAATTTTATATAAAATATGTGTATTTAGTATACTGTGTATTTATACATATTTTTATTGTGTACTTTAAGCAGTTAACGTAGGACGTTTTAATTGCAATAAATTGATACCATAAGTCTCCATTAACAGAAAATTTAATAATAAAAAAAGTATAAGCAGAACAGTTAAGACAAAATATTATGAAAGTTAAATTTACTACTTGTAAAAAAAATGCATACAAAAAATTCAACGAAAAAAGTGTTTTTAGGATTCAAAACCATTTAATCTCTCTGCCAGAAAGATGCAAAAGAGATTGTATCAATGGCATGCATTTTTAATGAATCACGTAACAGTAATTCATTTTTCAAATTGCTGGTATTTCTTTTGAAATTCTGGGCTAAAACTCCGTGAATTTTAGCATCAGAGTAACAATACATAAACACGGAATAACCTTTCAATTTTATACGATATTTTTTTCTTAGAAGCCTTTGTTTTTAGAAAAAGGTTTTTTTAAAAAAGTGCGTTATAAAGATTTTCTTACGAAAATTATTTCACAAAAAGTAAATCATATCTTAGAAAATTTTATCGCAAAACAAAGGTAAATTACAAGATATATTTATAAGATTTCGAACCTTTTTTCGTAAAACCAAAAAAAAGAGCCTTTTTGGATTTTTGCAAAAAGCAAAACAAATATATAAATATGAGAAGTACATACGAGTATACATATAACCACTCAAACCTATAATTTTCCACAATAAAATATTACTTAAAAAAAAAAAAAATTAGGTTTTACACTAAAAATTCTTAAAATAATTCCAATTCTATATCCTTTCTAAATTGCGATTTTTAATTTAAAAGTTTAAAATCTGGAAATTTTGTGAAAGTTTTCGAAAAAATTGCAGGCAATAACTACTCTAAAATTAGAGAAACTGTAAAATAATTAGGAAAACTATTAATTTAAAATATGAAAATATTTGTTTAATTTTTCATGAAGGCGTCTAACCTTTAATTCCCCTCTTACAGTAAACAGACAACAGTAACCAGGAGTAACATCGCAAATAATTCAGTTTCTATTTAACTTATCTCTATAACATTACTTAATTATATACATTAGTATAAGATACTACCAATCGTAATTTTAAACAATCGTAATTTTAAATAATCACAATTTTAAACAATCGTAATTTTAAATAATCAATTTTAAACAATCGTAATTTTAAACTTCACTTTATCATTAAAACAAATGATCAGAAATTCTCTTAAGATTATTATCCTAAAAAAATTCACGTGAAATGAATTGTAAAAAAGTGCAATGTCCCCATAACGGCATTCCAAAACATCTACATACACAAAACATAACAGTCACTTCTTTCTAACACTGTACTTCCATACAGTTTTCTCACAAAAGAAATAATTTCAACATAACTAATCGACTGAAACAAATTTACATTGAAGAAATACCACGAAAAATTCAGAAATAAATCGCTTTCTATTCCTGCATTTATTTTAAAAACTTTAACAAAAAAAAAACAAGTCGGCACAATTACTTTATTTTCAGAATTTTATGTTTATTTTATATAGTCACGTGTACTGTACGTTTACAGCCTCTACGTCGTCAATAATAGAAGAAAAAAAAAACATTTTTTTTGAAACGCAGGTGGAACAAATTTCAATTAAACTAAAAAATACAGTACATAATCTTGCAAAATAATTCATAATAAAAATGTTAAACGTACATGTACATGGATTTTTTCTATATACTGTATTACACCGATCCAACAAATTAATAGTTATTTTAAATGAAGTAAAAAAAACAGTTTTGAATATAATTTTTTTTTGTTTTTTTGCTTGCTTCCGAGGATGATATAAAATAACAATTATGTAGAAATGTCACATCTGACCGGGATTCGACCTCGGAACCTCCGGATGAAAGGCGCTACCGTTCACAACATACCTGTAAAAACTGCGAATTCAGAAAGTAATCTTTCCATGACACTACAGTATCCGTAATTTTTCTTGCCAGATAATAGTACTTATGTTTTTATTTCGTCTTATGCTAAATGTCTGAAATTTCACATCTTAGAAATTGTTAACTACAAACTACCGATTCTGTCTACAATGAACGTAAGTTTAGCCACGCCTACATATAATGTTTACAAGCACTATTTACAACCGAATAAAACTTTGTAAATCATACAGGTTCTGGGGGTTCCTCTGAATTGTATTCCGGAGTAAACTTTAAGAAACAATCTGTTAAAAAAGATCACAAAAATAGTTGTATACTATTGTAACGTGTAATCCAAAAATTATTTAGTAAAAAAGGAACGGTTTGATTCATACGATTTGTGGCCGTGGCACAAATAAAACGGTTGATGCAACGTACCTACATTACTTCGATATTATAAATACGATTTGGAGGCACTAGAATTTTCATTACTACAATCAAATAAAAGATTTGTGGTCTTTCATATACATCAAAAATTGTTTAATGTACTGCGCCTACGTTACAACTGGAAGATACTATCAGACACTGGTTCGTGGAATCCAAAAGAAATATTCTTATGAAACAAATCTGAGGAGTGAATTAAAAGGTCCTAGTAACAGCGTAAAACTTGCATCGACACGGTGTAGACCGCTTTGGATACCAAAACGTTGTAGACAAAGAAGTACCTTCACGTGTAAGCAGCACCGAACATCTCGTACAAATGAAGGTTATCATTCCCTGACAGATTAATTTCACTACGACTAAAATAAATAATAAACATGTACAGAGTTTACCATACTCGTTTCTAATGTTAATAAAGAGGTTATAAACAAGCAGGTACTGTTTTTAATACAATATTCGCATACCCATACTTATCAAAATGCTCAAACGAAGTCGAAGCCAGTACACGAACACGCATTTCTGATACACTGTACACTGATACCACCATTTCTCTTCGTCCAAACTCTCGTACTTATTAAAGCGTGTTAGTCAGCAAACGGGCAAGGTTTTCGGTGTCATTACTATTTGTTAAAATAAACCGAACATCAATCAGTAGTATGTTTCACGGGAGAAATAACCTGATTGATCCGATAAGTCTTGGCTTAATATGCACTATATTGCTTCCTATGTTTTTCATTACAGCCGATAGCAAAACTAGTATATATGAGTCAAATTGAACCTCAGACCAATATATTATTCACATACTCTATTCTAAACTCACTGAAAATAAGTTCTGATTTAATTAAAAATAATTTCTATTAACTGTAACAAGTACACTATCCAGAAAAAATATTCGAAATAAACATAGCAAAAAATAGATAATTTTATCACATTAATACAGATTTGTACACCATACAAATCGTGTCACGCATGATTGGCTGACGAGCATTTCCACGGATTACAAAATAATACTTTTCCACAACTATATAAAATAACAATAACGTAAATATGCAGAAGGTAATAAATAAAAATATCCATGTAAATGAAGTTTACAAAATTTGATTGCATAATTTAACGCACATTACCAGAAATTCGGTTCATCTGATAAGTATTATTTAAAAATTCATCGACTGAATAGCACTGCTTCAAAAATAAAGAAATCTTTTAAATTTAAATTAGCATTACGATCTTTTAAATCTTCTAATTTATTAAAAACATTAAACTGTAAATAAATACGGTTTTTTCCTCGTAAGCCAAAGTACTACTGCTTTGTAATGTAAACATCTTCTTATCTAGTTTTATGCAAGCAAATAACATAAATTTTTTTCAGTAAATAACTATAATACCAGAATTTCTAATTTATTAAAAAAATTGCAACATGAATAATATTTACAGGTATCAAACATGATTTGACGGCCCGTTACGAATCTTGAAAATTTATTCTGACTTTTTAAATAGGTCCCGATAGTTAGATGACTGTTAGGAAAAGTAAAACGACATGGTTTAGCTTATTGCAAATAAGAAAATCACTTTGTTACAAAATTATAAATGTATCAACAAAAATTTCAACAATGCCAAAAAAGCATGGACAACAGACACAATTTTTATCAGTTTTTGTACTTTCATTTTCTGTTTTTTATGGTTTTTTAGTTTTTCTTTTTTTTTATGGGTTTTAGAATATTTTTTTTAGAATGTTACTGTTACTTAGCATCATTTAGATTACCCAGTTGTTTTACAAATCAGTAACACACATTAAAAGATTTTTTTTACATTCAATGTTTTATGTAAAAATTTTGTTTGAATCTGTAAGTAATACAACCTGTTCTTATCCTTGGACATACTGAACAACTATAACTATCAACAAAATCTTGTACTCTTGACAACAGAAAGAAAATATATAAAGGAAAGTATAAGTAAGAAAGAACCAAGAAAAAAGCAAGAAGAAAAGACTAAAAAACACAACCTAAAATATTTTTTGTGAAGTAACTTTCTGAAAAGAACTGATTTTTTTTATGTAATTTTTCTGAAGCAAATTATTAATTCTAGAGCTGAAGAAACTGAACAACAACTGTAATATCTTATTCCTGAGCAACATCACCATGGCTGGAATATGAACTTAGCTGATATGACATTGCTGATTGATATGGGAAGGAATTGATGCGTACAATTGTGAAGAGCATTCTATTTCATAGGTAGGAACAAGCAAGTATCAGTCATTACAAATTGAAGATATTTGAAAGTATTGGGTCATTACAAACTCAATATGTTGGTCAAGTTTATAATAAACATTACAAATTACACATTCTGACACAAAAAGTCAGAATTTTAGAGAATGTTTACAGGATTACGGAAACAGTTAAAAAAAAGAAGAATTTTAAAACAATATCTTTGATGATTAAGAAATTATAGGTGGGTTTTACCAGTTTTCAAAGATTTCCAATAAAAACCAAACATTAAAAGTTTCTGAAAGATATACTCAAGTGAATGTTCTGAACAACCCAAAATTGTTAAAAAATCAGCCCAACACAACTCGATAAATAAGCAAGTTTTTATACAAATCTTATGCCTTTTATGTAACAAGATTATGTCCTTATACAAGCTACACAAATATTTTAAAATGTAAGAAGACATGCAAGAAACTAAACAAAAGAAGTACCAAACTCTTACAAGGGACTGAATCAAAATTAGCTGAGAAGTGAACTCATTAATACTATAACAAGATAAATTTTTAATTTAGAGGGTGCACATTTAAAATATAGAGGATGCAAAGAGGCCCAGATAGAGAGTTTGGACAACACTTATATTGTTTTTTTTTTTAAACCTCCGGATCACCATTAAGGTATATCATCACAGGATAAGATGAATGAATTATAGCATGTGTGAAAAATGCCATGCCTGACCAGGATTCGAACCTGGGACCTCCAGGATGAAAGGCCGAGACGCTACCACTCACGCCACAGAGGCCGGCAGTTATATTGTGATGCTGAGTCATTAAGCAACAACAGAACTTATCAGTTCTTTGGTGATAATTTGCAAATACTTTCCACAAAAATCATCGCATACATAGATCATGTTCAGGAAGTAACTTCCATAAATTATCAGAAAAAGAAATTTACTAGTATATAAAAATTTCTACTTTATAATAAGTTTATTTTAATATGACCTCTTATATACATACAGGTACATACATGTATATATATAAATTTGGAAAACTAATTTCTAATTAACATGAAAGAGTAACAGAAAAAACATGAGTACACTTTACATTACTTACATTGCTACCTCCCGATTACTAACTGCATAAACAAATTATTCATATTTGTAATGGTAATTCTGTTATGTCAATAGGGATAATTATTATAGTTTTATCAGAGCAAATATTACTTTACAGTGAAATAATAAGTTTCTTCGTGGTAAAATATTAGATATGTTAGCAATTTATAGCTTATAAAACAATTTTTGTAAACAAACTTTTAACAAATTCAAGTGGATTACCTCTTTCTTATTACATGTTACAAGGAACATTAATAATTAATTATAGCCAGAAGAAATAATTAAAAAGTTACAGCAGCATACTTAATAATTTTACTATGTACTTTACAATCGAAGAGTAGATTATAATAAAACATACTTAATTACAATAGCACTGTAAAGAAAATTCATTATATGATAATCTGTTATCACATTTTTAATTGATTATTTAGGTCTTAAAAAATTGATTTTTATTTATACACAATACTCTTTCTTAGTAAAAAAAAAATCTATCGGAAACATTACTTCATTATCCAACGGTTGTTATAAAAAGAAAGCAGAATACACTAACTTTTATAATTTTATATCAGTTCTGTAATACGGGTCAAAAGAATATAACGTGAATATTTCTGAGCAGAAATGTACAAAATATACCTTAATACAAATATCTTATTAACACAAATGTTTAAATAACATATTGCTCTGAAAATGAAATTTAATGACACTGTAAAAGTATAAATTTACTAAATGACTAACAAAAATTATAATATTACTTAGAATTACATCGAACTTAGTTGCACTGGTTGTATCTCTATATGCACACCTGCACTGGAAATTACTCTGAGATGTCAAATACTGAATAAAATAAAGTTTAAAAAAAAAAACAAACTAAAATGGTTAACCATGTTTTATAATACATATATATATATATAAACAAATATATATTATCCAATTTTTTTCCATCCCTATAAAGAACATAAATTTTCTCTAGTAGAAATTACCTTAAGTTTTAAATATATATAATCAAGTGATGGGTAGATATCTTAATTCTCTGAAAATATTAAATATTATGAAATAATTTAAATTTTCTGGACATTATTCTTATGATATGGTTTTGTGTTATTATCAATTGCTTGAGGTTTGATTTATCTTGTGCTAGATGAATAGATTTACACCCATAGCTAATGTGACATTATGTGTACAAAATATAAAATTTTAGAAAAAATTGTGGATGTGTCTCTCAAAAGATAAACTTCTAAATGCAATCACCGATTAGACCTTTTCTTTTCTTTTTTAATATTTAATGTGTTTTCACCCAAGGGAATTGATTTTCATGGCAATACCAAATCACTTTACTATCTCTGTCTAATCTATTAGTTCCCTTTCCTCATGCAATTTAAAATATATTTTACTCCCATTCCACTTTCATTATATTTTACTTTCGATTCAAATAAATTTGTTTTTACAGACTTTCAAATTCAATAATCAAAGATAACGACTATCTAATCCACTTTAGATCATTTTCCACTGCAGAATATGCTGACAGCCATTGTGCATATGCAGAATATGCACAATGGCTATCTAATCAGTAAAAAAACCAGCTGACCTTTAAACCTACCATCCCTCCTGTTACAATATTAGCTAAGGCCCCTTAGAAAATAATTAATAGTAATAATAGAAACTAATCGCAATAGTAAACCTTAGAAACTAATCGCAACTCGATAACAAAGCGTTTCCAGACCTATGTTTATATGAACTTTTTAATTATTTTCAACAGTAAAACAAGTCCTGAAAGTCCTGAAAGTTCCTCCATTCCTTTGAAGAACACTTTGTATAAATTTTTTTTTCTTATTAAAACGTACAATTAATTGTATTTAATGGGAATGTGGAATTTTAATTCATGATTATTTTCTACATGCTGCTCTATTTTCTAAAATAATTCATTTTGATCTTTAATCCTATTTATCAAAGCGTTATCTATTATAAAAGCCATTTTTATAAGCTAGCATTTACAGGTTTCCCTCTTTTCCTCAATTACCTTATTACAATATTGTACTTGAGTATTTGGATCACTGAAATACTGAAAGCGACTTTATCATCTTTAATGTCATTCAGTTTGCTCCAGTTTTACTCATTTTTTAAATTTATCTGATTAATATTAATTTTACTATTAATACTGATATTAACAGACAAATTGTGAATGAAAATAAGACGTATTAATTATAATTCTTTACAATTTTCTGATATTACCACAATAAGAAAAAATAAATATTTCATTTTTAAAATCAAAGATATGCTTCCAAATTTGCCAGAACTACGATTTAGCACTTTCAACATTGACCTCACTAGTAATTTGTAAGCAAAACCAGTAAAATTGTTTTAAAATTTTCAAAATATTTTAATTAAATATTTTCAAGCTGTTCAGTAACAAAATGAGTTTAATTTATTGGGTAAGACTGGTAAACCAAGTCTCTAATAAATATGGTTTTTACAAATTAAGTTTTATTTTAAATTGGCCAAAAACTTGCAAAATTCATTTATTATACAAACCCTAACAAAAACAGACACATTATTTATTTATTTTATGGATTATACATGAAGATGAGATAACAAAATTTAAACAATATTACAAATATGAGATTATGTGACATAATGAGAAGGGCTGTGTTAATGAGATGGTCATACTTACAAATAAACATAACACAAATTTCAAACACGTGGGAAACCAGTGAGAGAGATTTTCTGATTTTATTCTTCCCAAGGAAGATATTAGGGAGAAGGAATTGAGGAAGATAATACTAAGAAATTTAAGAGATGGAAAATTATCGAGACATGATGGAATTTTTACAGAAACAATCAAATAAATGGATCCTAAGAGAGAGAGGTTGTTGAAGGTTTTGAGGCTAGCATGAAGAGACAAAATATTAACTGAGGATTGGGAAAACTCTATAATAGTACCTATTTTTAAGTGGGGCAATTGGGACTGTAAGAACCAAAGGATATATCTTCGTTCCAGAAAAAATCTACTGATGAATACTTCACACAAGATTTCAGACACTAATTGAAAGTCAACTTGAAGAACCAAAGTGTGGTTTCAGGACTGGAAGTACTCAGGATGCAATTTTTGTGTTCAGACAAATAACAGAAAAACATCTGGAATTGAGCAAGGAGGTTGTTTCATTATTTACAGATCTGGTTTGTAGTTTTATTAATCTAGGTTTTTAGATCTGAAAGACGTCTGACAGAGTGCCACAGATGTTGTGAATTGAATTGTAAAAATGGAAGGTTCCCAAACATATGACGTGCTATAAAAAGCTTTTATTCAGTGTTGTAATTATGTTAGTGTGGGAAAGACAAAATTGCCACTTTTCTTTTATATCCTCTGGTGTCAGACAAGGTGACATTTTGTTACCTTATCTATTCATATTTAATATTAAGCTAGATGGCATACTAGAGGGTTGCAAGGTCAGAGAAAGGAGATTCTGTATGGGACACTGGAGAATGGAAGTAGTGTATATCTCAGAGTCAGTATATGCAAAATATATAGTGCTGATTGCTAAATCTGATAAAAACTTGCAGTTTATCTTTACAGTCTGAAGTGAGAAACTGGAAAAAAAGAAATATGAAGTATTAAAAAAAAAATTCAAGTCTTATTGATCTTTAAATATAGAAGAAATAAATATTGACCTAATGGATGTCAAGTGGAGCAGGTTGAGTCCGTCAGATATCTGGGTTCTGCAATTAGTTGTAGTGGTAGAATGGAAAAGGAAATAGGTTTTAGTGTATCTGTGGAGTAAGTTATATTTTGCATTACCCAGAGGATTACTGAACATGAAAGAGGTGTAAACACTAAGATAGCTATATATTTAAATCTGTGTATGTTTCTACACTTACGTATGCTAGCAAAACATGGGGCTGAATGAAAGTAGTGGAAGTCAGCTGCAGGCGGAAGTGAGGTTTCTGAAAAGAATGTTCAGAAAGACTAGACAGAATCATATAAGAAACCAAAATATACAAGCAGCTTTGGAAAACAAACCCCTTATATAAATAGTGAAAGTGACTCAATTGAAATGGTTTGTGATGTGCATGGAAGATTATAGATTGCTGAAGAAAGCTTGAAAATACAGAGTTGAAGGAAAGAGAGGGAGAGGAGAGCCAACAGCAAGATGGGGGAGATGAAATTAGTTAGTTGGTGGAAGAGAGAGGAATTGACTGGCATGTGATCAGAAGTAAAGTTCAAGATAGGAGAACGTGGGCGGCTCTTGTAACCTTGAAACCCTAACAGATATAAAGAGGGACAACTAAGTAAGTAAATTAAAAAAAAAGGGAGATACTAAAAATTACTCAGGATCATCTGTTTAAAAATTCAACCAGATATATATTATTGTTTGCTTCAAAAATACAACTAACACAATCCTTGATTTATTAATGCTATTATGAATATAATTATCCAGAAAAATTATAATATACTTCAGATTTTAACAAGCAAACAGAAACTCAACACCAGTTACATGTTACTGTAATTGAAATCCATAGATTTCAATCACAGTACATTCAATTACAATTAACAAAAAAATGGCATTCTCAAATCAGAAAAGCTAGAAAAAAATAAATAACATAAAATGATTCAAAAGTCTGTGAGTAACACAGCAACTTACTAGTGATAAAACATTAATAAAATCCATAGACCAGAAGCAGAAAATAACCACAACTAACACTGGGTGTACAGGTGTACATACAAGTAACATTTCAAATTTCATTCAATTAAATTTTAAAAGTGAATCTGAGAATCCAAACTAGTAAGCAAATTACAAATTAATAAATACAGTCATTAAGGGATGAATTAACCTGCTAACAACATTAAAAAGTTTTTTTTTTTATTAAGAGCACCATGGCTTTACTCAATAGACACTTCAGTCTTTAAGCTTACTGTTCACCCACCAGACTGGAAACAAGAATCTCTGAGACCAATTCACAGACATCCCTCCCACAAAAAGAATGCTCTAGTTCTTTGGTCTCAACATTTTCAAAAACAGAAAGAAGAAACCTGGCAATAAATATGCACCAACACAACCAATTTTAAGAGAGAAAGACTCAATGATATGAAAAAGAGTGGGTGGTGAGAAAGATCAATCGAAATCAATTGGGTAGTTCATTATTTTGCCCAAGATAAAATGATATTTTAAGTAACAGTAGCAATGGCAGAAACAAGAATAGTACTATTTATTGTTACTTTATTATCAATAATAATAATAATAATGCATTTAGCAATAGAAATAAAAATTTCCCTATCCTGAATTCCCATAATATTCCAACAGATTAAGGTCAAAAACATAAGATACAGTGTTTATCAT
Organism: Zanna intricata; assembly: GCA_010016005.3. NCBI lineage: Eukaryota > Metazoa > Arthropoda > Insecta > Hemiptera > Fulgoridae > Zanna > Zanna intricata. Next base: position 10,494 of record JAAAKQ030050710.1, on the reverse strand, counting down.
GGAAAAATATTTCTATCAAACAACATACTGCTAGAAGTCTGGAAAATTATGAAAACATAAACAGTAGTAGAAGAGTGATGAGATAAGTGTGCCGACACCTATCCATAAAAATACCCCCAACAAAGCTCTTGAATTAAGTCTACAATGAAATTAGTAAATTATGGGAATGAGTAATGTAAATAAAATACATTACACTCAACAACTAACTTCAAGGAAGAATAATTAAGACTTGTGCCAGGAAGGACAACAACAGATATAACTTTCTATAATTAACAATAACAAAAACATGAAGAAGTAGCTGTAAATTAACTACAGTTACAATTTCCAGGTATGTAAAAGGCATATAAAATTTATGTAAATATGCTGTGATGGTGATTCCTGAGGAAAACTATTACTCTAAAATATATGTATTAAAAAAAGGCATAAGCATCAAAAATGGTTTACTACCATCTCTACCCTGGTAATCATGGGTCAGTTTAGATCCAGAATTGTTCTGTGGAATATAACTAAATTAGTTACTTGTCAGAATTCCACCTAACAATGGTATCAACATAATCTAATGCTCGCTTCACTTGCTAACCTCATCTAATTAACAACAAATATAAAATGAAGACTAATACCAAGCAAGAATAAATAAAAAAACTTCCAATTTTTAGTTTGATACTAATGTACTTAAACTAATGTAAATTCACTTTAAACCTTAAAAGGTTTGGTTACTCTTTTTTCCAGTTACTGCACTGTGTAGTTTAGCTTTAAACATTTTTTTTCCCAAATTGTATTTGAATAGTATTTAGTTAAATTAAAATTTTAGAACCATCTGATTTCTTCTTTTTCTGATATTTGTATTCAAAATCAATTGTTTGAGCTCCATGTTTGAAGGTCTAAAAAAAAAACTGCGTATTGCTTAAGATTAACCACGAATACCAAAAGAAATGCATACTACTTCTACTTTTTTTTTGCCTTCAGACATTTGACTAGTTTTATGCAGCTCTCCATGAATGCCTATCTAATACCAGTCATTTCATTTCGGTACATCCCCTACATTGTACAACCCTAACAAATTTTTTTACATATTCCAAACATTGCTGCACAATTTTTCCCATCTACCTGTCCCTCCAATATCAAAGCAAATTCTCTAGGATGTCTTAAGATGTGGCCTACAGGTCTGTTTTTAGCTACATTTTTCCAAATGCTTCTTTCTTCATCAATTTGCTGCAACCCCTCTTCACTTGTCACTTTCATCTGATTTTTAACATTTTTCTGTAACCACATTTCAAAAGTTGCTAATATTTTCTTCTCAGGTACTTCAATCGTCCATGTAAAACTATGCTCCAAATATATACTTTCAAAACTGCTTTCCTGATATTTAAATTAATTTTTGGTGTAAGCAAATTATATTTCTGACTGAAAGCTTGTTCTGCCTGGGCTGTTCTGGTACTTTGTATCGCTCCTGCTTTGTCCCTTTTTAGTAATTCTACTTCCCAAATAACAAAATTCTTCTACCTCCATAATCTTTTCTCATCATACTTTTATATTCAGTGGTCCATCTACTTTATTTCTACTACATTTCACTATTTTATTTTTGTTTATTTTCATGTGGTAGTTCCTGCATAAGACTTCATCCATGCCATTCATTGTTTCTTCTAAATCTTTTTTACTCTCAGCTAGAATTATACCTTACCAACAGCAAATTATAGCACCTTTATCTTTTCATCTTGCATTGTTACTATAGATCTAAACTGCTCTTTAACATCATTAAATGCTAGTTCTATATAAAGATTAAAAAGTAACAGGGATAAGGAACATCCTTGGACTCTCTTTTTTTACTACTGCTTCTTTTGTATGTTATACTGTTGCAGTTTGGTTCCTATAAATTTTAGCAATTGTTCTTCTATCTCTATACTTGAACCCTAGATTTTTTTTAAATTCTCAACATTTTATTCCAGTCTACATTATTAAATACCTTTTCTAAACCTATAAATGCATGAATATTGATTTTTTTTTTTCTTTAATCTTCCTTCTACTACTAATCTGAGCGCTAAAATTGCTTCTCTTGTCCCTATACTTTTCCTGAAATCAAACAAGTCCTCTTCTAACATTTCTTCCATTCTCCTCTCAATTCTTCTGTACAAAATTCTAATTCAAATGTTTGATACATGATTACTGTTCTGTATTCTTCACATTTATCTACTCCCGCTTTCCTATGGTATCATAACAATAATCTCTTTTTAAAGTCTGACAGAACTTCCCCTTTTTCGTATATTTACACATCAGTTTGTGTAATCTATCTCTCGCTTCCTCACCTATACTGCACAGTAATTCTGCATGTATCCAGTCTATCCCAGGAGTTTTTCTCCCATTCAAATCCTTTATTGCTCTATTAAATTCAAATTTCAGTGTTTCTAAATTTTATATTTTATCTTTTTTTCTAGACCTCTTGCAATGTCCTCCTGAAAAATCTTCATAACCTCTATATAACAAGGTAAAACCCTTAAAAAATAAAATAGATTTGAATTAGGAAGGTTACACCTACACACCTGGTTATATGGTTATATTATAAACACCTGGTTACATGGTACTCAGAAACATTATAATAAGTTATAGCATCTTTGAGAACAGGAAAATTAATTTTTAAGACAATAACCATATGTTGGATAAGTAGGCAAACTAAAAGAAAAATTCTACTTGAAATAAAGGACCATTTGACTCCTGTTACAAATATAGAAGGAACAGAGAAATCAGTTGTAGCAATATTACTTAGAAATTAGGGTTGCTTTAAAATACATCTATTAGTAATAACAAATGATAACAATAAACAAGAGATTATCTAGTTGGTAAACTTACTTAATTAGCAATGATAAAGAAAAGATGCACTGATTAATAATGTAATTAGACCAAAAAAATAACCAATTGCCTTTTTAAATTTCTTAAACAATTATTGTAAATTTTTTATAATAAGAATATTAAACTATTATCTTAGTTAAATTCTACTTAAGAAATAGTTGTTAAATGTTTGAAACTTGTTTGAAGCTTTTGTTTCTTCTTGGTACAACTCTTTTATCAAACCCTGTTTTAGACAAAAGGACAATGGAACAGGTACAAGTTGACAAGTCTAAGCAACAAGTTTAATCATAATACACTTTAACATTAACTAACCTTTACTTTCAGCTTGCTCTATAAACATGTTAAGTTTTAATATTTTCAGTTTTAAATGTTTGTTCAAATTTTACTAATATAAATAAACATTGTTATTATTATTTTTTTGTTTCATATTTCTACATTTGCTTTAGTATTTACATTTTATTAATTATTCATCAATACAAACTGATGATTAATTTTGTAACAATCTTTTCATTCAGCACAATCTTTTTTCTGTTTAGTATTAAACTTTATGCAACCAATAAATGTGTAAGTGACTACAGACATAAAAATTAAGAAATTATTTTATTAATAATACAAAGATATAAAAATGCATTCATGAAGATTGAGAAAACCTCCCATTTACTTAGAAGTGTAAATCTATGAATCTGATGAGTTAACAGCTGACTATTAAAATTTATCATGGTAAGAATTAGGTAAAAGTTAATTTTTAATTACAACATGGACTGCAATTTACTTCAAACTAATACTTTTATCGATTTCATGTTTTCAGTTGTTCTAGTAATATTTTCTTGTAATCTTAACATTTCTTATACATCTATAATATTATAATTCAATAACATATAATATTATATTCACTGTTTTGCACTGACTTCAATTTTAGTAATTACTTGTTTGTTTTTAAATGTTATTTTAATTATTTTTTTGTCAGAACATCAGACCTCTTATATTAAAAAAGGATTATTTTTATATTTATCTTAACCACTTTCACACCGTTTTACATTGCCACATCATTTTTTTTTTAATTAAAATACTCTACATAAAACTTCTTTAAGATTTGTCTTCTCAAATGAAACCAACAAAGATATTTTTTTATACACATTTGTTTAAATTTTTCCTTAAAAGAAATTAACAAATTGGCCAGAAATAACCACTTTATAATCACATTCCATTTTAATCTGACTGTACTGAAATGAAACTATATATAAAAAAAAAAATCTTATAATTGATGGTTTTTTCCTTCTACAATTAAAAGTAGTATTATCAAGCAACCTTCATTTTACTAGACCTTCAAACATGGAACTCAAACTTTAAGTGGCCTTGATTTTGAATGTAAGTTTCTTAAAAAAAAGAGAGAAAAAAAACAATACACAAAATGATCCTAAAATTTTAATTTAACAAAATACTTTTCAGTTAAAAAAAAAAGTTCTTAAAACTAAACTACACCTAAAGCAGTAACCTGAAAAAAAAAAATAAAGTAAAAAATAGTCAAATATTTTAAGGTTTAAAGTCAATTTATAATTTGTATCAAACAAAATTGGATATGCATTAAGGTTAATAATCATGAAATGCAAATAAACTTAATTCTTCAAAAATGTAATTTAATATTTGTCACATTTAAAGCAATCATATGATACTTACAGTTCATTACATGCTTAATACATTAAAAAATAAATAAATTGTACCTACTCCTAAGTCCTGAGATTGAAGGTTTTGAAATAACAACTTTTAGAAGCACATCACACAAAAAACTAATATTAACAACAACCTAGGTACCCTACATATGACAAAAATGCAACACTGATTAAAACACTTTAACAAGTGAAATGCAGAGCGAATACCATGAAAAAGTAAATGAACAGACATTTAGATTTTTTTTAGACTTTCTGATCACATTCTAAACATGTGTCCTATTACACAAAACAACTTACAGTAATACATCTGATGAAATCACAACATGAAATGACTGAGATAATACCACTGAAGAAAACTGCTAAAGAACAGAAGATATTGATATGTAAGAAAAAAAATAATGTTCATTTGACTTTGTGTATTTCATTCAGCTTTATTAAAATGTAATAGTTTGTATAATACTCACAATCTAATGTCATAGACAATACTGTAGAATTATACAAATTATTCAACACAAACTCAAAAAAAATGAAGGAATTATTTTTAAATCCAGTAAAAGTAATCTGCAAACCAAACCAAATAATCTGCATGAGAATAGTTCTCATTTAACACAAATTTAGAATTTAGAGGCAGGTAGGTTAGATCTGTTTAGAATCTTACATATTAACTTATACAAAGAATTGACCAACCAACGAGAAAATGTATCATTAGAATAAAAGAATGTAACAGGACTAAAGTGCTAATAATGCTTAGAAACAAGATAAGGAGCATCATAGTTAAAGATCAGTTTTTCTTGTCTTCAGTCATTTGACTGGTTTGATGCAGCTCTCCAAGATTCCGAATCTAGTGCCAGATCAGCAACATATTCAAAAATGAAGCTCTAACAAGTTATTCTTATCAGTTATGCTTACCTAGAAATAATTATAAAAAGCAGATAATAAAATGAACTTACTTGTAAATAAGGTTTCTGTATTAAATATAAACCAAATCATAACAATCTACATGCAACAAACTAAATGAAGCAACCAAATAAATGTTTATCTAACTAATCATTAAACGCTTATAACCTAATAAAACAATTAGCTAAACAAATGCCAGAGGCAAAACAACCTGGACTCCACCCAATTAGATGCTACAACCACAATATATTGAAATTGCCCATAAAACGTTTTGGCAACTTGCCAGACAACAGATAACAACAGCCATTCTAAACAATCTAAATAAAATAATAAAAAATTCGATATTATCGATCAAAAACCGTACAATATTTTTATACTTTCGGTTACCAACCATAACCTCATTAAACCTCATTTTGGAATCGTTACAACCATAAAGCTTACAAATTAAAAGTCTATTTTAGATAAATTAAAACTTCAACATAAGCAAAATTGTAATGTTAATAAAAGTTTTAAGTTACATTTAGAAGCGTGACCTCATACAGACTTGTGAAATATTTAATAGTGCAACGGGCGGCTAATGTATTATGCCTGATATCATGCTATTATCTAGTGCATAATTTGCAGTTCTAAGTCATGAATTCTTAATAAATTTATTGAAACACCACATAAAACCGATATTTTTTGATAAATTACTAACACAACCTTAACGTCAAATGAGGGATAGTAAACTTGAGTTGTTACCTGGTCGATAGGTATTCCAGTTCGAACAGAAAGCCAACCAAAAAGTCTGCTTCCATCATAATATTCATCGTCCACAAAGGCCATCGTTCAAGTTTTAACTACACGCCATTTACCGCACAAAACATCACACATTTGTAAGATTAAAATAAAACTTTACACCGAACGCGACAGCACAGAACGTGTGACTAACTATGGCAGACAGCACTGTTTCATGGAAGGGATAACCAGTAGAGGGGATATTTTGACGTTTCATATGTAAAAAAAAAAATTACGACATGGTGAAAGCATTTTATCAGTATTTTAGTTCAAACAGCCGGCCTCTTAGTAACTTCATTATTACTTAACAATTTATGATATTTTATTTGAACACCAGTAATTTTAATTACGCCATTTCTGTCACGGTTAAGATTATCGACTGTGAAACGCAATAATAATTTGCTTACAGCTGTGTAAAAATAAAGATTTTTAACTATGGACTTTATTCTGTTAATTGGTATGTTAACCGTTAGTGATCATCTAGAACTCTATTAAATATCGGAGAGGAACGCGAATTTTTGAAAGACATTATTTTATTATTTATTGAAACGTAAAAATATTTTTAAAACACTGTTTATGAAATATGTACAAGTAATCATATGTACATTTATTCGTTCAGTCAGAAGTGCAACTCTTAAATAAGATAAAACAGGATAGTTATTTTTGAATAGATAATAGTTTCACCAAGAACCGCTTTATAATCGTGTAATGATAGTAGAGCGCAACTGTAATCTCCAGTTTTTACAGAAGCCAAATTTCTTTAGCTTTACACAAGAATAAAAAACTTATAATAACTTAAAACTTATAATAATTGAAATAATGTGAAAAGACTGAATCCAAAACACTACTCTTTGTGATTTCCTCAAAGTATTATTCCAAAAAATAACTTAAAAATTAAAATAAGTTGTTTTCTGCATCTATAACAATTTATAAGTAATATATCATAACTATTTCTAATTTTGTGAACTATTAAATTAGAAAGAGAAAAAAAAATACTGATTCTGGATAAAAAAAATAGCATCGTATGTACAATAAGTGCCAAGGTTGACATTTTCCTTTAAATTACATAAATGTGATGTGATCACAAAATACCCTCAATAAAATTAAAGAAAAAATGTGGAGTGATAACAGAGAAAGAACAGTTAAGTTTTGCAGATGACACTGATATCGCTGACAAAATGGAAAAGAGCTTGTGAAATAATTACATATAAAGGAAAACAAGTTTAGAAAAAAATATAATTAAATAATCAAAGTTAAACATTAGAAAAAAATATCAATGAATCCAGCATAGATTAACTAACATGAGTGTATTGCTAGCTAATGGGTTAATAATATACTCAATAGACTGACTTGAAATAAATTTAATGAGATCTCTCTTTCAGCTCAATTTTAATTTTTAAAGTAATACCTCTAATAACATGATTTTTATAATATTATTTATTTACATACTTAAAATTAGTTATGAATAAATAAACAAATATCTTCTTTTTTTAAATATTTTTAATGAGTTTAATTCTTCCACAAAATAAATTAAAACTTAAATGAAATAATTGTTACATTGAACTTAATATATTAGCGATATATATAAATATTTGTTTTAAATTATATTAATAATATTATATATTAAAGTACAAAAGTAGTATAATACATCTCACAAACTACTCTACTTAAAGTAGTTCTGTGTACCTGAATATATGTCATGAGATGTTTATAATGTTTTACATTGTTCATAACAGTTGTCTTTGTAGTAAAGAACAACTGACATTAAAAATCAAGTTTCTATACTGGATTCCAGTCCTATCATATAGTACATCATATTTTAAAGCTCTAATGTCAGTAACATAAGAAAACACAGTTTTAGACCCTGGATGGATCAACTAATAGTAATCCAGCTTTGAATTTGAAAAATCTGTAAAAAAATTCATGATCAATATCATTTACTTTATCAGGAGTCTTTTTGTAGACTGGTATTAAGTTATCAACGTTTAAATTATAAAATAAACTACATGCTTGTCTGGACCTGTTTTTAGTTTTTTGCATTGTTGTGTATTTGTTGACTAATGTTGGTACAAAAGTCTTCCTTTGTTTCCAGTTTATTTATTTCTAAAATTACCTGATTAAAAGTAGCTTCTGTTCTTCAGAACCAAAGTACTTTTTTTTTTTTTTAGATATAAACATTAATTAGATTTGCATCTTTTTTTTTCATTTTAAGTCAGAACAATATACTCTTCACCTTTCACCTAGAAAACCAACTTTTTCCTTTTCTACATATATGGATTTGCTTTTCCTTTTTTAGTATTTTTATGTACATTTACAATTTGAGAGGAAACTTCTTCAATTTTTGCACCTAAATCCTTACTGTCCACAGTTGCTTTATTCATTCTAGTTTTTTTTTTTTTGTTAAATATTAGACACAGATAATTCTGAATCATTGGGATTATAGTTGGATGCCAATTTTACAAAATACTGTCATCAGAATCAGAATGGATTATAACGTTTAATTAATCTCGTAACTACTTACTATCAGCATAATCACATTATATATATATATATATATAAACAGAAACATTGTGGCTTTTGTCTGGGGCGATATTTTGTTCGTCTGGAAGGATATTACAAGGTAATTGTACATAATGGTCTGACTCCAACATCCATAACTCATGACTAATTTGAGAATTTCTTAATTCTAATTTTGTAATTTGGATGTCCGCAATAAAAATTGAAGTTATTGGGTGGGGGGGGGGGTTAACCTCGTAAGCAGATTTAAACAATTACGTTGTATTTATGTGAATACAAAAACTTGTATTTCAAATAATTATCTAAATAACTTTACAGATTACGATTACGTAATGTTAGTAATGGAGGTTTTAGCGTTATTTGATCGTAATTTTGGTCTAAAGTTAAATGCTAAATAATTACAACCTAAAGATAATAAAATATAGCAAAAACAATATACGCAGTTGATCAAAGATAATCATGAATAAATTACAACAATGCTCGCAATACCCAGTTTGCTAATAAAATGAGATTTAAGCTTCGTGAATCGTTCATTGTGATCAATTGAGATAAGAGGAAACATCAGTTCTTTTGACTTGTTCTGTTATTTTGTACAAGACTACACTTCATTCATCCTCTGAAGAAATACCTTACAGCAGTTCCGGAGGCTAAACAGATAAAGAGAGACTTGTTCTGTAATAGAAATACGAGTAAGTGTAATCTACTCACTGTTATTTTTGTCACAGCAAAAACCATGTACAAGAAAATTAAAAAAAAATTATATACGAGGTTTTGATTTAATGCTACACAAAATAAAGCTTTTAATGTTTCTCTAATTGCGATACTTTTCTTTGTATAGAATACATATTTTTAAATAGAATCCTTTCATCACCCTCAGTTTAATAGAAATGGCACATTAAACTTCTATAAAAATTGATGCAGCTAATGTTATGGGAGATTATATGCTTGCATTAAAACTTCTTAGCAGATGCTCTTCTTTTGTAGATAACCTGAGATACGACCCGAATTAAAAACCAACAGTAATCAGTTAGCATATTAACACTCGATTTGCTTTTGTAATGGTTTTCCAACACTGAAATATCTTGTTGGAAACACTCACCATGTTCATCACTTATTACCCGAAGATTTGGCAGGAAGAAAACCAAATGTAAACGTATGAAGTGGACTTTAAGTGAGATATTAGATCACATAGTTTTGTGTAAATTTATCGGTTATTTAATTTTATAAAGGGAAAATAAAACTTTTTTTAATGTAGAGTGAAGTAGTGGGGAAACAGGACCGTCGCGTCAACAGCCAATGCCGTTGCAGGATTTTGGTCACGTGACACGAGCGGCCATCTTGGGCGGGAAGTTTGAAACCAGCCGCCACCTCGGAATTTCCCTTTTTCCCTGGGGGAAATTCCATTTTCCCTTGTCTGTTGGATCGGGAAATTTGAAATCGAACAGGGTTGCAAATCTAATTATTACTTTTTTACTTCAAATATTATTTATTTTACATATATTTTTATTTCAAAGATTGGTAGCACTGACGTACAGCGGTTGCAGTCGTCTGCTATGACATAGCAGTCGACATAGGTGAGCGGGAGAATTAAAAAATAAATAATATTTAAGGCGAAAAAGTAACTATTCTGGTTAGGTTTCAAACTGGTTGACTGCACAATGTGGCTGATAGACGTCTTAACCCTTATGCACCGCGATAGCTATAATTTTCTACTTTGTAGGCTCTTACATTCATTACACTTGTAGGCGCGTAAATTTATTCATACAATTATTATATTTATATACGATTA
>JAAAKQ030050666.1:3120-14514 GCA_010016005.3 Zanna intricata | reverse complement strand
TTTATATTAAATGGGTGGAAGAATCTTTTGGGTCCACGAGAGGCTCAGCAACGACATTTTTCTCATTTACTGTTTACTTCTTTTGTTCTGTTTTGAACTGTCGGCCAAGTAATTGGTTGATATAGCCAGAAATTTTTCATACAAACTTTTATGATTATTCTAACGTCCAAGTACTTGATTCCTTGAGCACATTATATTCAAAAGCATCATTTTTTATACTATATTTATAAAATAGTTAATTATGCTAGTTGAAGTTGTGTTTTTAACGCTTTTGTCGATTTTACCATTTCACTTTCACAAAGAATGCAGTTAACTTCTGGTGTACATTATGTAAAACAAATATATTTTATTTTACTTATCCCATAGACAAGTATTCATGTAATGTCATTCAAACTTCTAAATAATAATTTTATTAAATTTGTATTTTTGTTGGATAACCCAAACTGACAGCAGATTGTCATGAGTTTCCATGTAAATAATAAATACAGTTAAAAAAATTAAATAATTTCATTGAAAAATAAAACGCAAAATAGAACCTTATAATTTATGATTAATTAACATTAAATAAAAATTCCTTACCTTATAAACAATATTCTGCTCTCCAATTTTCTCCTTCATGTACTTAAAACTAATTAAAAATTTAAACAAAGATTAAAATGTCATCCTTCAGTTTCATAGAAATGAAATTTAATGTGCCTGATGATAAATCTGAGAAAAAATGTTTTGGGACAAGGTATGACATGTATGACAGCGATACTTTATTAAGACCGGTGCATAAAATAAGGTGTGTTATTAGTTTCATTGATCATATTTTTTATTTTTAAAAAGTTTAATGAGAAAAAGTTATCCTGGTTGTAAAAGCCTGCTATTGTACAAAAATCTTGGATATTTGTCAGAATATGTCTATTGTAATAGGCTTTCAGAATAATTTTAATTACTTTATTTTGGATGGAACAGATTACATTTAAATAATGATCCTCAGCATGCCCCCAAGCAGTAATACCATTGAAGACAGACTCAAATAATGTGTAATACAATTTTTCAGACATAATTAGGGAAATGAAACTGTAGATAATACATTCTACATTTAGTTGAACAGAAATTACAATAATTTGCTTAGACCTAGTAAAAAATTTATCAAAAATGCCTGAATAGTTATGCTTGGATTTATAGGTCACAGTAGGGGAGTTGCAGTAAGGTAAATAATTTTGCAAATACAAGTGCTTGTATATAAATATAATTTTTTTTTAATTACTTATCTTGGCATAGATGTGCATTACAGCAACGTTTTGATTAATAATTAAGACTTCTCATGAGCCCATGTAATTATGCTCCAAGATTCTTTGCATATGAAATACATGTTCATAGGATGCATTTGCTATGACTAAAGCAACATCATCAGCAAACTAGTATAACCTATAAAATGAAAAAAAGTTTTGATGCTGATTACACTGATTAAAACAAAGATCCCAAGATAACAAAGGTCACCTTTGAGGAAATTTTTTCTCTGTTTAGCCTTCAGAACCACCATAAGATATGACTTCAGAGGATGATATGTATGAATGTAAATTAAGTGTAGTCTTGTACAGTCAAGGTTGACCATTTCTGTGATAGTGGTTAGTTAAAAACAGACTACAAAGAACACTGGTATCCATAGTGTAGCATTTAAATCCATATAAAAACTGCCTTTACAAGGACATAATCCTTGACAAGGTTTAAACTAATTTTAAATAATCTGCAGTTTAAAGTGCTTCAATTTTTTCTAACTTTTTATTGGTGATAAAACAAAATTGACTTATAACAAACATTTGTGAATTGCTATAAGAAAACAATTTGAATTGGGATCATTATCCTTTTTGGCATTAGCTGAGAAATTATTAAGAAAATAAATTCTTTGAGAAGTTAAATTTGTATTACTGCATGAAGAACCTAATCTTGCTAAAAGTTTTTCTCATTATCGGTTGTAAATTTAAGGTATGTTAATGAATTGTTTACATTAGGTTTTAGTCTCCAATTGAGTAACTTCTTTTTCCCTTAAATTAGAAATGTATTTAGAGTTTAAAAGAGAAATATAGACCTCAGCTTTCTGTTTTAACAATTTTTTTTTATTGTGTAATTTAAGCCACTTACGCTTATCATTTTTCATTTGAATTGCATTTTTACAAGGCCTGTCCAGTAAGTAATGTCACCAAAACTACAAGTATGAAAAAAATAACATTTATTTACATAATGATACATTAAAATCTATACATTAAAATTGTTTAAAATATTGTCCTCTTGTTTCGATACATCTTTTTCTGCAGGATTTTCAATCTGCGAAGGTATCCTGGAAGGCCTGATCAGGAAGTGCATTTAAACCAATTTCACAAGCTGCCTTCACGCCGTTAATTGTTCAGTAATGATGTCCTTTCAGGGGGGAATTTCAAATAGGGAAACAAAAAGAAGTCTGTGGGAGCTATGTCGGTACTGCAGGGTAGCTGGGGCAGCGTTGCCATGTTAGATTTGGCCAGGTAGCTGGTCATGGCAAAGGAAGTGTGAGCTGGCGCTGTCATGGTGAAGTTTTCAATTGCTGCTGATGTTTGATCTGATGCGCCGGATCGTTGCTCTCAGTCTCTAGATAACTTCTACGTAACATTTAGAGTTAACAGTTGCAGGAGGTAAAAGCTCATGGTGGATGGTCCCTCTGATGTAAAAAAAACACAACGAGCATGGTCTTTATCTTTGATTTGCTCAATTGAGCCTGTTTGGGGCGAGGGGACACCAAGGTGTGCCACTCAGAAGTTTGCCTCTTCGTTTCAGGGTCGTACTGGAATATCCATGTTTCATCACATGTGATAAGATTGTCCAAAAAGTGAGGAACAGTTTTTGAGGTGAGATGTTTGTTGTCTGTCAATATTCTTGGAACAACTTTGTGCACATTTTTCTCATATACAAATCCTCGGTTACAATCTTGAAGTAGGTTTGGATAGTAGGTTTTGGAATATATAACATGTCAGCCATTAAACAAAAACTCATTCAATGGTCTATTTGCAAAAGTTCTTTCATAAGAGTCACATTTTGGTTATTTTAGAAGGTTGATGGGCATCCAGTAGGAGCTTCATTGTCGAACCTGTTCATGGCTTTCCAAAAAGTCTTGTGCATCTGTAGACTTGCCTTTGTGATAAACACTGATTCCCAAAGGCTTGTTGAACCGTTAAAAAAATTTATGTTGCAGACCTGGCAAGTTTCACACAAATCTTGATCACGTATCTTTGTTTCAGTGAGTCCTGCATCACAATTTGTACAAGAGATTGAACAGAGAGAGGTTTACAAATAACCTATCCTTCACTTCCGAAAGCTCAGATACAACTGAGCAAGCTGTAGTTGACACCACCATTGATCCCAGTGGGTGATGCAACATACAGTCTCTTCACAAAAAAATATGACATTACTTTACGCACAGACCTTGTATGGTTACATCAATACGAAAAGTTTATTTACATCCAGGGCCTTTCAATCCAAATCGACTCCTTTCAAGAAACACAGTCTCTTCAAATATTTATAAACTTTTTATATGTACAGGATTGAAAAATTTATCCAGAACATAAAGAATAGAAGTTGGCCTATAGTTGACTCGTCACTGTGAAAACCTGATTTATAAATTAGGTAAACTACAGCAGTTTTTAGAATATGAACATAAATACCTTCTTCAAAGAATTAATAAATGTACTAATTAAGGCGCTTATCACCTACAAACTTCAGATCTGACCCTCTTAATTAATCAACACCAGGAGATTTTTTTTTTTCATTTGATGACAAAGTTGCCTTATTCATTTGCTGGACAGTGACAGGAGACATCTAAAAACAAACATCAAGCCGAACCAAATCTACATGAGGTGTTGGCAAAACATTGCATCTGTCCGTTATAATATTGACTCTTTAATTAAATGATTAGCCACAGTTAATTTATGCTAAAATGTTTTTAATTACTTTGTTTCCAAAACCAGGCTTTTTTCCAAGCATCTTAATAATATGTCAGTTGTTTTTAATGTTTTCCTATCAGAATCTATTATGTAAAATTTATTTTTTTACTCTTTTTTTAGTTTTTTAAATTAATTGACTGGAGACTGATGTAGCAATTTTTAACATAAGTTATCAGGAGGTTGCTTCCATCTTTTGAAAGGTTTTGTCTTATTTGACCTACTAACTCTGTTATTCCATTTATTTTTCAATTTATATCTGTTGATACTAACAGTGTCATATTTTTCACAAAAAATTAAATTATTTTGTTATATTTATTGAATTTTTTTTTTTTAAATGTTGCAAAAATTCTGTAAATACTGCAAGAAAAGAAACCACTATCTCTTTAAATATCTTTTTACCTCTATCACTTTTACTATCTGAAACATTTTTTGTTTCAAATGTGAATTTAAGCTTTGTAAAAATATTCAGTGATTGGCTGATAGAGGAATGCCTGAAGGAAAGTGTTTCGTCTGTATTGGCGTTTCCAATTTACATGTAAATGGAGCTGTAAAAACAGTGATTGAATCTATTAAATGGAATATTCATACCTTTAAGAGAACTATATTCTTGTTTAATGATACCCCAGCGCGATATGGTATATGTTAGAATAATGACAAAAATATTTTTTAAGTAAATGTTGATAATGATTGTTTTCTGTACAAAATAAAGTGTTTGGTAATAGTTTTCTTATCTATCATTTTTAGTCACAGTTATTTTAGTTTATCTTGAGTTGTCATCGTACATATATTCTTGGTAAATTGAAATCTGTTTCTTAGTATTTTTATGCAAACCCATTTTATTAAATGTTGTTTTTTTGTTTACTTTACAAAGTAATGTATGTTAGTGTTTGTGAAAAATTTTTAAGCCCTCAGGTACAAGCCAATTATCTTTAAAAATTGCTGTTGTTAATTTTTGGTTCTTATGTGTGTTATTTTTAATTACCATGTTTATTTTTATGCAAGGAATTATTAAAGATAGTTATTTTTTTGTACTTTGCAATGTAATTTATTTAAACAATTTATCAAAAAAAATAGCCTAATTTTAAATGAGTATTGTAAAAAAGATCATTGAAAAACAATCTTTAAAAATGAATATAATAGTAATAAATAATAAAAAAATACGGGAGTTGGGGGCAGCTGTAGGGATGGTGGAGGCTGCAAAAAAATAGATACCCTGTGTCTGTTTTGCAGAGTAAGTGGCATAACATTATGAGAATCGGGAAATTTTTACTAAATTTGGTCAGTAAAAGTCGAGAAAAATGAATCTTAAATTCAGTGGAAACCTTATATTAATTGAATAACAAAAAAAAAAAAGAAAAGATGTCAGTGAATGACATATTTATTTGTAAAGATAAGTTATGCTTTTTTTATGAGTATTCTATATATAACATTGTAATAATACATTAAAAAAATATTAGTCCAATAATATAACCATACATACTCATACACACAAATTCAGTTCAATGAAAAAAATTAGTTCACTTTGTATGCTTAATTATCTGTAATGTATGCATTGAAGTAATGGGTGAGCCAGTTATATAGTGATTTAAAAAATTTAATTAACTCACCTAAGATGTGCACTTGAAAAATGTAGTTTTTGGGGAAAATTGAACAAGTAAAATTTTCAATTGATTTCTATTTAATTTTGTACAATACAAGTTAAATACTTTATGTATTTTAAAATTAAGTTGTCATTAAATACTATAATCATACAAAAATTACAATACATTGATAACACTATAAAAAAATGTGGAAATTTATGTAGGTTAGCAGACATCTGAAACAAAACAAAAATAACAAAGAACTTATTTATTATGGAAAAAACATAATGATCATTTCAAAAGACAGTTTAAAACGCTAATATGGTAAATCTTCTGAAGGATTCTTAGCTAGTTTTTAATTTTTATTGCTATTTGCATCTCGCAACTTCAGAAGGGGTGTGATTATCCTATACGAGGCAGAATCTTTACTTCCATCTAGGCTATTAGAAATGCAGCCTTTCTTGAAACTCTTCATAACAAAATCATTTGATGTAAGATCCATGTAGCCAAGATCCACTCACATCTTAGTTAAGTCCGCCTTTCTCAGTCTTCCTGTCTGAATTGTTTCAAGGATTTTAGTCACCATCCACTTTGAATAAAAATGTTTTAAATGGGCTTTGAAAGTCTGTTAAAAAAAACATTTGAGTGTTGGATGTCATTCCAGTAGGATTCCAATTGATTTACACTATATTAAAGTTGAATTTTTATGTTTCATCGCTTGTTTAATGCATACTCAATGTAATAGAATTTGGTGATAAAATTTTTGAATTTAATATTTCTTGGGTTGGACCACTTACTCTTCAAATAACCCCACAAGAAAATACTGTATGCTGCGATGTTAAGTAAACACAGGGGCCATTAAATATTTTTATGTAAGGAATTAATATTGTTCTGAAATGATTATTTAACAACATTCATTTGATAGCTAGCTGTGCTACTGGTTGCCCCATTTTGTTCAAACCTTATATTGTAATGGTTCATTGTTCTCTCCTATTTTAGAAGACAACAAATTTTATCATTCTGATGTGACCGTGTCTGAATTCCCAATATTGCCCTCAAAAAAATGACCACCGATTTACATTGCACATTATCAGTACTGTGCGCTGGTCTGTGATGTGCTTCATTAAGGTAAGGTTGTGCTTTCCAGATTCTGTAAGTTTTTCTACTGCATATCTGTAGAAGTAGAAACATGATTCATAATAATACTCTCATTAGTATATTTTCAATAGCATCTTTTTTAATGTTTATATTAAAAAATTTGGAATAAAGTCGCACATTAGCTCACTCAGTATTATTTAATGTCTGCACTATTTGAATGTTATACAGGTGCATATATAAATCCTTAATCAAGAATTCTGCGAACGCTAGTTGAAGCAAGCCAATTGAAATGAAACTGAATAGCCGTAGCACTGCAGCTCGTATATCTGTAGCATTTTTATCAGATGTGTATATATTCCATTGTTTACAAGGAAGCTTCTTATTCAGTACTGAATCAGATTTTATCAAAATTCTGTACATGCGCTTTTAAACTTGTGTTTTAATTACACTGCATTGTTTTGATGTATTTATGTAGGTGATTGCCATTTTTATCGATTGCTTTGATTTGGAAATGCACACTGCTCACTTGTCAAACAATTCTGTTGCAATAGAATATTTAAAAAGTTTAAGCTGTTAACCTGGGGAAAAGGAACTTATCTATATTCACCTGCATTAATGGCTCGCCAAATATTGAAGATTCAGATAATATACAATTATCAGTATGTACAGTGTTGATCTGCGATCAAAAATCAATAGTTTAAATAATTATGTCATTATTTACTATCAATTAATTCTTTGAAACACATTAATTAAACATCCTTTATCACAATAGAACATAACACCATGTAATCTTTTTATATTACTTTGTAGTCTATTGTATTTAACTTCATGTGCTTTATAATCTGATTTACTCTAATAAAATGTAAATTTTAGGGTTATTATAACCATGAGCATTCTTGACAACTGACAATTATGTTACTTGTACTTGCCTACTAATGTTTAAAAAAAAACTGAAGGTAAATAATTGATTATTAACAAAGGCTGTAAGGATCTAGTACCATAATCTAAAAATAGTAAGACCAGGGATACTAGTGCCAGAAAATGCAATTCTGGCACTAGTATCTGCTTTTTTGGAGAAATAAAAAAATTCATATAATTTGTTTTAACTTATGCCTGCCCTGTATGTATTATATTTAACATTGGTATTAATTGTTCTCATATTTCTTAATGAAATATCGCTCATTTTTTTAATGTTTTTATTGTTAACAGATATTAACAAATAATGAGCTGGTAACAAAATATAACCTAAATTAATCAAATTGCACAAAATCAGTCCTTGCTTTTGGTTATTCATAGACAAATTGTGACAAAATAATTTGCTAAAAATATAATTCAAGAAAACAATTGTCATGAAAGAGATAAGTTTTGTTATCTACCCATTTACTTATTGCCTATTGTCATATATTCAGCTGTAACTGGAATATAAGATTTCTTTTAAAGTCAAACTCTGCTACAGTATTTCTTGCCTTACAACTTTTAATCCTGTATGTGACATATGAATAAAATAAATTACTTAATGGATGAGTACATCAATTAATTGAATCTGTTTTGGCTATACATAATATCATTCTCAAAATATAAATTAATTACTGATTTTTTTTGGGGGTTTTTTTTTTTACATTGTATCAATGCAGTGCTCCCTAGAGAGCAGTATACATATTAATACATTAAAATTTATACATATTGCATATTAATACATTAATTTAAGCATGTAGTTCATCACCATAGTTACGGTAATTTTTAAAGTAAATTTGTGTTTATTTATATTAGAATTGACAGAACTGAAATTGAATGCGCTGAGAAACATCACATTATCAGTTATCGAACATCGTGTTTAACCCCTTAAAGATCTATATTTTGTATATTACTTTGATAATTTGATATTACCAAATAAAATTAATTTTTTAGGTCATACCTCTTGTTCCATACCCGTCCAATTCTTTGAGCAGAAGGCAGAATACTATATTAACATATAAACGTTTTTTAATCTTCTCTTTCTCATCTTTTTTTTTTTTTTTCATTGTACTTCTTTAATGATGTATAAACATCGCATGAAGCTGACAGTCTAGTAACATTTTCCAAACTTTTTTTGAGATGAGCTGAGATGTAAAGCGTGTAAAAAATTTTCCTCATTCATTTAATATTATAAATATTGAATGGATGATTTTAAAGCTGAACTTAAACAACCGTGTAAAACCGATCTTAAATGGTCAGCATCAGTCTTATCAAGTTTATTTCATGAAGGCTGAGCTACATTAATTTAAAGTATGTCAGGAAAAAGGCTACATATAAAATATATTAATCTCTTAGGAACAATTAAATTCTGTACTCATTTAAAAAAAAAAAATTAATCCTACCCAGAATATTACGGCTAACCATGTAAATAGTGTTTATTAACCCTATCACCAAGGTGTTTGACTTTAGTTAAACTGTATATCAGTTTGTTATTAATAAAATAAAAATATCCATTTGTATTAAAAATTAACATTTTTCTATGAATTGCTGCTCTATGATTTTCACAATGCGAGCTATTTATCATCAGTAGTTCACAGGTGAAGCTATTTTAGGTTGTTTTATTTTTTTCTTCACAGTTTAAATAACTTAAGTTTTATTTAGTGTGTATATCTATTCAGTTTAACATTTTGTCGTTCTTATGTGGGACTATTTAGTTGATAAAACTTATAATATGTAAATGGAATAAGATTTGTGCACTTTTTTATGTTATCAGGAAACAAAACCTCTGTGATTGTAGATGTAATATAGACTTCTATATATGCTGCATACATTGAGCAATCTTACATTACTGTATTTGCTTAGTAACTTGTTAATTAAAAACTTTCCCTGCGCTCACTTTATTATCATGTAAATCTGGTATGTATTTTTACGAGAATTTCATGAATATAATATTTGTATATCTTAATTTATATAAACTTTTCTTGATGTTACACACTAATAATGTTTTACACAGGTTTTCATAACTATATTAATACATACTTGATTTATCAGCAAGCTTCACAACGCTACCATTGAGAATACGGATCTCTTTTTTGATGGTGGAAGAAATAATTTCTGTTTTTTGAATATTACTGTAGATTAGTAGTGTAAATGTTTCTTACACAAAGGAAATCTGTTAGGGTTTTTAGTTTTCTCTTTTTGTCATTTTGTTCATGGTTACTATTATCCATAAAAGTTCTGCAATAAATATTCTATATGCTGAACTTTTTCATAGTTACTTAAAATTTTGTCGTATTTCTTTTTGTTCCAAAGATTCCCCAGAATTTTGTTGATGTTGTCTTAGAGAGTGAAGTCAGAATTCCGATGTGCATCCTTTGATTCTCAATATTCCCAGCAGGGTGATTCTTTACTTTGAATTTTTATTACATTTTTCTAATCGATTAATGTTAAAGCCATCTTAGAATGTAATAGTTTGTCTTTAAAAAAATACTGTTGCTGATTTTCCATATAGCTACTTTTCGCACGTTTATGAATTTTTTTTAAACTATCTTATTCACACTCCTTGATACCAAAAGTTGGACTTCAGATTTTAGGCATAATTCAGCTACATTTAGATATTGTAATAGAAGTGTATATGTTTGTAACATCTTTTACTACTGTAGTTATAAGTTGCATTTTAGAGAGCCGACTAGATTTGACTTATTCACTGATAGAATATTAAGTTAATACGGTACTAATTTTGTGGTGTAATGAATTAACGTGAGAGTGTCTATGCGATAAGTGTTTATAGAGAGCTTATATAAAAAAAAATTATTTGAAAATAGTATTGTCGTGACATCAGATTCATACTAAAATATTAATTCTATCATCGATCTGAGATGAATTGTCACTAGCGAGTAGTTACATATGTAAACAGAAGAGTAACTTTGATAAAACTCTTCAGCAGGGTAGATTACTGCTTCAATTCAGTTTTATTATGCCTTTACAGCTTTTTTCTAACATACTTACATTAATGCGTGTACTGATTGTCCTCCTGTTTGCTTTCTTTGGATGGATTTCAGTTTTTGGGTAAGACTTCAGTTCTGCATCTGCTAAAAGAGTTCAGTTAGACAGCCATTTAATTACATAAAACTATTGTCTCATCTGATGGGACAATTTATAACAGATTTCTTATTGATTTATATATTTATTATTTTAAATATAATACTTTGTTTACTAGGTGTTAACCTTAAATTCAGTTTTAATATGGTTATTAGTCAACCATTCATCTAAACTATTATATGTAAATTAAAATGGTTATCAGCATATATATATATATATTACTGATAAATATATCATTTATATATATACACATTAATTTATAAACGTAATATGATAGATCAAGTATAATGTAATTTTAGTAAAGAAATAACACCGAGCAAAAACATGTGAATAAAAGTATAAAAACAAACAGTATTATAAAGAACGATAAGCACAATCTAATGATGTTAAAGATTAATGTGATAATAGTAGTAATGTGATATAAATGTTAATTTTGTTCTACCATCATACAGTTGATGAACATTGAAAATCATTTTTAAAGATTATTCAGAAATCTAAAAATAAAAAGTCCTGTTTTTAATAGAATGAACTATTCCAATAAATTCTTACAAATATGTTTTCTATCCCAGTGGTTTGCGATAGGAAACTTATTTGTAAGATAACAGATTCATTTAATTACGAATGATCACAAGATAATATAGATTTTAACCAATCAGTATAGAGTAATAAACATAGCCTAACATACACACACACACACA